>JAVJIF010022230.1:0-73978 GCA_038442645.1 Agave tequilana
TAGTGGCATGTCAGATGGTCAGGTAATAACACAGTTGCCAAAGTGATATACATGTGTTAAAAGGTAGCATACAACTGACAGGTCTGAAATAATAGCAGGGCAAGTGATAACATATCAGAAACCAAGAATACAACGACCACGAAGGGTCTGCCACGCATAGTATATGATAAAGAAGTAAGCATATCAATAGCATGGCACAAGTACAAGATGAAGCTACCCTAATATAAGCAATGCAGTGCAATACATGAATATGGAAATAAGAAGCGAAATACTCATCGACCGATGAAACGGGAAACTCAAATAGAGGCGAGACTACTCGCCTAAATCACCAATATGCCGAAAGATCCAATATCCACGGAAGCTCGGGATGCGCCATAACCTGTAATATAATTATGTAGAGTGAAGAGGAGAGAGAAGGAGAGAAGGTAAGATGATGTTTGCCAAGTGACAAGTCAAGTAATACCAATACATGATATAAGGCTAGAGGGTAAGGTTCATATTCAAGAAAGGAATCAACTAAGACAACCAGCTAAAGTTAGTCGACTAGGATGGAAGAGTAGTCGACTAATAGAGGGGTTAGTCGACTAGGAAGATGGGGTAGTCGACTAATACTGTGATCCAGAGAGTTGGATTTCTGTTTCAGGAAAAGGTTAGTCGACTAGGGTCATATGGGTAGTCGACTAACAGACATGACAAGTCGACTAACAGTTATGTTAAGTCGACTAAATCTGAGATACAGAGAGTTAAGGTTTCTGGTTCAGGAAAGGTTAGTCGACTAGGGTCAAGGGTGTAGTCGACTAATACTGTGTTTCCAGAAAGGCTACGTTTCAACTAAGGGTTTCTAGTCGACTAATCTATAGGTCTAGTCGACTAATCGTGGGAAACAGCAAACAGAACAGATTTTCTAGGGTTTGTTTTTTGATGGCTAAATAATCATGGATTTGAAGACACAATTGAACATGATAGATAAACTTAAGTATACTAAGAATTAATCAAGCCTGGTGATGAAAATTACTTACCAAAAGGAGTGGTTGATGATGGAAAAGAGAGTGGAGATGTGGTGGAGTTGATGAAGTTGTTGGAGTTGATGACCTTGTGGTGGCTTCCCATGGAGATGAAGGAGGAAGAAGATGAAGGAGAGAAGTTGGAGTAGGTGTGGTGGTGGAGATGAAGGAGATGAAGGTGGCTAGGGTTTGGCTCTTGGTGAAGAGAAGAAAGAGAAAGGTGAAGTGAAGAATGAAGTGAAAAAGGATTAGAAATGAAAGGAAAAGTATTTATAGGTTTTTGGATTTGTGAAGGTGATGCAATTAAAGTAGAAGAGAGGGGGTTTTTGCAAAGTGGAGGAGGGGATGAGTGTCCTTCTCTTGGCCACTTGGCCGGCCAAGGAAGAGAGAGAAAAAGAGGGCATTTAATGAGGAAGTTGGTGGAAGAAAAATGGAATTTGGAATTTTGGAAAATAGGAAAAGGCTTTGGTTTGTGGAGGAAGGAAAGAAAAAAGGAAAAGGAAAAAGGAAAATAAATTATAATGAGAAGATGTTTTCTGGGAAAGAAGATGAAAATAATGGAAGTGGCGGATTCCGGGATTCAGTTGCGGATGCGGAAATCTTTCGGGAAAATACCGGAATCGTCCGAAATTCAAGTATCTCGGAACGACCCGAAATAATTACCAAAAATCAAGAATATTAAACTAAGAATTATAGTGAAATCCGTTTTAAGAAATACTTTATAGTTTTAAAACTAAAAATCCGGAATCAGTTACCTACCGACTCCGATGGAATTTTCATAAAATCATAAAATCCTCAGAAAAAAGAATGTAGGTAGAAAATACGATTCTAAGGAATAAAGCCTAAAGGACCATCATGGAATTCCAAACTGTTTGAGAATTAAAAATCCAGGAATCGGTCAGCGGCACTGGCCGACACCGGTTTTGAAGACTTTCATTTTAATTCCAGAAAAATCTAGAAAATCATAGAAAATATATAATATTGGAAAATGATATTTAAAACTAAAATCGGTCAATTCTAATTATCAGAATGTCTAAATCGAGTAATACTCTAGGATCGGGCCTTCGGTTCAGACTAGGGCTGACTCCGAATCCACGAATCCAAATCCAAGACAAAACAGTCATATAAGGAATTCATAATACAGAATAAATACAGGAAACAAATCGAAAAAAATACGACCGAAAATCTGAATACGCAACTAAGTACGTATTCCGGGAACGGGGTATTACAATCCACCCACCTTACAAAAAATTGCGTCCTCGCAATTTCGTTAAGGGGTAAATTGAATACAAAGGGGACAGCGGTGGAATTTATACCAATTAAGATATGAAGCACTAGAGGTAGGGCTCTCAAGTCGACTGAACAATAATCATCCTCCGCACTTCCGGCTGTATAAATCTTCGAATAATGCTGAATAATACTGCTGATGTCGTGGCTGTGCAATAAATGAGCCAGAATACCGAAGATAAGGAAAACCCTGATAGTCCTGAGCATAATAATAAAGAAGACCGATAATTAAGAATCCCGAATACCAGGCATCAATCACTCTGAACGATATAGTAGAGAATGTAGAATATCCGTAGAGAATTCCGACTGCTGACTTCTGAAAGATAGCCAGATCAAGATCGATCTGGAGAATACCAAGCTTCATAGAATTCACCGAAGAGATCACATAATAGCTTCATTCAGAACCAGCCACTACCTTTCTAGTCTAGTCATATCTTAAGTTAGCATAAAGGCTTCATAAAACCAAAACAGGGAAGGGATATGGAAAGGATTTAGGAATCAAAGGAAAGATAGTCAAGAATAGATAACTCTGCACTTGTAGTTGGAATGTACAACCAAGACTCATGTATTCCAGTTGCAAATTTCATTACCATTAATTTGCCCTCTGGACGTACTGAGGAAGTTAGAGCCTAGGCTCTGATACCATCCTGTAACGCCCCGATCCCGGCGATACGGGGTCGTCACTGCAACGTATATACGTAAGTCCGAAGTACCTTCCCGTATATACGCTAAGCATCAGTACAGACAAGAATCAGAGTACGGAAGCATATGGTGCATTATACATTCCAACACATATATATATACATTTACAGAGTTATCACCAGAGGTGATGAATATTACAATAATAATACATCACAGATATGCGCAAATGCGAGAGTACAAGAGATATACATACAGGAACAGCATAAAAGGGCGCTCACGTACAAGTATACAAGAAATGTACAAGTATGAATAGAAAAAGGGCACTCACGAGTTTGCTAAGAGGAAACTCGAGAGGCATACAGGGGGCCTGGAAGGATGTGGCCCTGGACGGTCGGCTGGAGATCCACGCTACCGCTGCGCCACTCTGAGCAGCAACAGGGAGAAGCCACGCTCTAAGCTCCATAACCTGGACATGAGAATCCAGGGGAGTCAGTGAAACTCCCCAGGCGAGTAGGAATATGGATGCCAGGTGGCGAGTCAGGAGGAGCACAAGAGTCAAGTACAGAAGACAGGAGGGTTAGAACACAAGTGAAATATATATGAACAAGTATAACATAATATCCATAAAACAGGAAATCCAAGGTAAAGCTGATCACAAGCAAAAGTGATTGTATACGCTTAGGTCACGGTCCCATGAGACTAATACATCGAAGGAATAATCCAAACAGGAAACCCTCATCTATATACCATTATCTCATGCCACAGAAATCCAAGTGTATAGAATCAGAGTTGCAAATCATATGAAAGCCAAACAGGAATACAAAACGGGAATCATAACATGTATAGCAAGTGTAACAGGAATCATAGCAGAATCTATTATTATTATTACTTGTCTGACCCATATATCTAGGTATGTGACCTGGTGTACGGCCAACCCACATACATCCATATATAAGCAAGCCAAGGGTTGTTAACGGAAGCAGATGGAGAACTGATATCACTTCTTATAGTAGTTTCCATACACCTGGAACCAGTTTGGAGGCCCAAAGTCCCCCTAACACTCATCTTCTGTGGGCCCAAAGTCCCACTAACACTTGTCGTCAATATTTTATTCCACTACTATAAGCAAGGTATCATTCCGGCATCCATCACTTCCTCCCATTCCCCATACAAGTTGTCCTTTTTATGGCTTATTTACATAATTGTCAGATTACGGGAATAACTGCACATAACAGGAATAGCCCAACAGATTCAAGAGGTGGCCCCCACCGAGTATGGTGTGGCACTTTGTTTTGAGGGGATGGATTCTAGAGGTGGCCCCCACAGATTCAAGAGGTGGCCCCCACTAAGTAAGGTGTGGCACTTTGTTCCGTGTGGCACTTAGTTCCATAATAACAAGACAGGATTCCCGTAAACATAATAATTACAAAGTCAAGTACATCATGCTTGGTGTCAGGAGATAGCATGACAAATGGTGATATGAGCAAGCAACCAAGCATATCAAAGGATTGATAATAGTCGGGTTAAGTCATGACATAACAAGAAGGTCTTGCCAATTAGTGGCATGTCAGATGGTCAGGTAATAACACAGTTGCCAAAGTGATATACATGTGTTAAAAGGTAGCATACAACTGACAGGTCTGAAATAATAGCAGGGCAAGTGATAACATATCAGAAACCAAGAATACAACGACCACGAAGGGTCTGCCACGCATAGTATATGATAAAGAAGTAAGCATATCAATAGCATGGCACAAGTACAAGATGAAGCTACCCTAATATAAGCAATGCAGTGCAATACATGAATATGGAAATAAGAAGCGAAATACTCATCGACCGATGAAACGGGAAACTCAAATAGAGGCGAGACTACTCGCCTAAATCACCAATATGCCGAAAGATCCAATATCCACGGAAGCTCGGGATGCGCCATAACCTGTAATATAATTATGTAGAGTGAAGAGGAGAGAGAAGGAGAGAAGGTAAGATGATGTTTGCCAAGTGACAAGTCAAGTAATACCAATACATGATATAAGGCTAGAGGGTAAGGTTCATATTCAAGAAAGGAATCAACTAAGACAACCAGCTAAAGTTAGTCGACTAGGATGGAAGAGTAGTCGACTAATAGAGGGGTTAGTCGACTAGGAAGATGGGGTAGTCGACTAATACTGTGATCCAGAGAGTTGGATTTCTGTTTCAGGAAAAGGTTAGTCGACTAGGGTCATATGGTAGTCGACTAACAGACATGACAAGTCGACTAACAGTTATGTTAAGTCGACTAAATCTGAGATACAGAGAGTTAAGGTTTCTGGTTCAGGAAAGGTTAGTCGACTAGGGTCAAGGGTGTAGTCGACTAATACTGTGTTTTCCAGAAAGGCTACGTTTCAACTAAGGGTTTCTAGTCGACTAATCTATAGGTCTAGTCGACTAATCGTGGGAAACAGCAAACAGAACAGATTTTCTAGGGTTTTGTTTGATGGCTAAATAATCATGGATTTGAAGACACAATTGAACATGATAGATAAACTTAAGTATACTAAGAATTAATCAAGCCTTGGTGATGAAAATTACTTACCAAAAGGAGTGGTTGATGATGGAAAAGAGAGTGGAGATGTTGGTGGAGTTGATGAAGTTGTTGGAGTTGATGACCTTGTGGTGGCTTCCCATGGAGATGAAGGAGAGGAAGAAGATGAAGAGAGAAGTTGGAGTAGGTGTGGTGGTGGAGATGAAGGAGATGAAGGTGGCTAGGGTTTGGCTCTTGGTGAAGAGAAGAAAGAGAAAGGTGAAGTGAAGAATGAAGTGAAAAAGGATTAGAAATGAAAAGGAAAAGTATTTATAGGTTTTGGATTTGTGAAGGTGATGCAATTAAAGTAGAAGAGAGGGGGTTTTTGCAAAGTGGAGGAGGGGATGAGTGTCCTTCTCTTGGCCACTTGGCGGCCAAGGAAGAGAGAGAAAAAGAGGGCATTTAATGAGGAAGTTGGTGGAAGAAAAATGGAATTTGGAATTTTGGAAAATAGGAAAGGCTTTGGTTTGTGGAGGAAGGAAAGAAATAAAGGAAAAGGAAAAAGGAAAATAAATTATAATGAGAAGATGTTTTCTTGGGAAAGAAGATGAAAATAATGGAAGTGGCGGATTCCCGGGATTCAGTTGCGGATGCGGAAATCTTTCGGGAAAATACCGGAATCGTCCGAAATTCAAGTATCTCGGAACGACCCGAAATAATTACCAAAAATCAAGAATATTAAACTAAGAATTATAGTGAAATCCGTTTTAAGAAATACTTTATAGTTTTAAAACTAAAAATCCGGAATCAGTACCTACCGACTCCGATGGAATTTTCATAAAATCATAAAATCCTCAGAAAAAGAATGTAGGTAGAAAATACGATTCTAAGGAATAAAGCCTAAAGGACCATCATGGAATTCCAAACTGTTTGAGAATTAAAAATCCAGGAATCGGTCAGCGGCACTGGCCGACACCGGTTTTGAAGACTTTCATTTTAATTCCAGAAAAATCTAGAAAATCATAGAAAATATATAATATTGGAAAATGATATTTAAAACTAAAATCGGTCAATTCTAATTATCAGAATGTCTAAATCGAGTAATACTCTAGGATCGAGCCTTCGGTTCAGACTAGGGCTGACTCCGAATCCACGAATCCAAATCCAAGACAAAACATTCATATAAGGAATTCATAATACAGAATAAATACAGGAAACAAATCGAAAAAAATACGACCGAAAATCTGAATACGCAACTAAGTACGTATTCCGGGAACGGGGTATTACACGTTGCAAACGGATCAAAGGTAAGCAGGGCAGAAGAGGTAGGTAAGTGTTTCTTTTATTTTCTTTATTTTCTTTTATTTGTATAGATTAAGTCACCAACATCTCTCCAATTTCTTCACACTTTTCATTGTATATACCATTG
The DNA here is from genome assembly GCA_038442645.1 of Agave tequilana. NCBI lineage: Eukaryota > Viridiplantae > Streptophyta > Magnoliopsida > Asparagales > Asparagaceae > Agave > Agave tequilana. The sequence continues at coordinate 6,866 of JAVJIF010022230.1, forward strand.
TAAATAACAAAATAAATAAAAAAAAGATAACTTACTTAAACGCTTCCATCGCTAGTCCCTCCCTGAGGATCACGACCCGCTTTGGCCATTGCTACCGCGGATTAGAATTGAGCACCTTGCATACCTTTACTTCTCAATCTAAAATACCATATTTTGTGTGCAGGACAATTTAACGGCTTGTTGCACGTGTTAAGTGCAACCGTGATTCCTACGAAAGTGAGTTAGGATAAATTAATTTTTCTTTTCTTTTTGATTTTTACTCGAGGACGAGCAAAAAGATAAGTGTGGGGGTGTGATAGGTAGTGAAAAGTGCATTTTTATACATACATTTACTATCACATTTTCATTTTTATTCATATAATTCTGCACATTTACTAATATTTTATGATTTATTGTGTGCAGGCCTTGAGAAATAAAAATAAAGGAATAAAGCCTCAAAAGAAGCCCAAAAGCCCATATTTAAGCCCAATGCAAAAGTTGCATTATTAAATGTCAAAATTGCAATTACACAAGGGAATAGTTGCAAATACAAAGAAGAGGAAAGGATAGACTTCTATTCAACCCTAAACACTTGCAGGATGAGGATAAAAGTCAAAGAAGAGAGTGCAAAGATAAGGAAATTTTTTAAAAAGATATTGGGAGATTTGAGATCTAGGTAACTTGCTTCCCAAGTTATCTCAAAATCCCAAGATAAAGAGTCAGGATGCAACTTCCAGAAGACAACACCCAGATGGACGGACCAGGGGAAGCCACGCGCCAAAGCGCGTGGCCATCTGCCACTACCAGGCCGCGGAAACGCGGCCCAAGCCGCGTTTCCGCGGCATTCATGTCGAGTCTGGCGATAAGATTTTTTGGTAGAGTCGTCCCGGGACTCTACCTCCTTCTGCACCTATAAATACCCCTGCAGACGCAACAGAAAGGGCGTACAGAATCCAACAGAGAAAATACAGAGCTAAAGCTAGGGTTCTTTTAGGCTAACTTGTAATTTAGGTTAGGTTTCTTTTTGTAATTTTTGTAACAGAGAGGAGAGGATGTTTTCATGGAGGAAGGAGATCTACTTGTACTGAGGGTGACAATCGGTGTAAGTTTTGCTCTTCTTCCATTGTTAAATAAATCGACTCGAGTTCGTTTTTTTTTCTTTTATTATTTTAGTTCTTTTATTCTTGTGTTATTCTATTGTTTCTCTCTAATGTCTTACAAACCATGAGACCAATTGCTTCGAGACTGCTTAGCCGAAGAAGAGCCCTTGATGGTCTAAGGAGATGAACAAGCCTTCTTTTGCTAGTCTTTTATTTTTGTAGTGTAGATCGCGAAGGTGGAAGATCCTATACGCCATACTTGCAAGCCTTCAAGGACAAGGTAAGTCGTTGCAAACGGATCAAATGTAAGCAGGGCAGAAGAGGTAGGTAAGTGTTTCTTTTATTTTCTTTATTTTCTTTTATTTGTATAGATTAAGTCACCAACATCTCTCCAATTTCTTTCACACTTTTCATTGTATATACCATTGTAAATAACAAAATAAATAAAAAAAGATAACTTAAACGCTTCCATCGCTAGTCCCTCCCTGAGGATCACGACCCGCTTTGCCATTGCTACCGTGGATTAGAATTGAGCACCTTGCATACCTTTACTTCTCAATCTAAAATACCATATTTTGTGTGCAGGAAAATCTCAATCATGGCTCATGATGATGGATTCTAACGTTCTAACGTTTCTAACACCTAACCCACTAACTTGCTAACTTGCAATGTCTTCCTTATTTCATGCTCACCTTTAACCGTTTTTGATGATTTAATAAGTAGCTTGCAACTTGTTAGTGGTGTGGATGTGTTGTTTGAATGTAGAAGAACAATTTTATGGGCCATGCTCTGTATCGTTTCTTGAAGCCAAGGATTAGTGATGGCCAAGGCTTCTGGCGGAGTTAGCGTGCAACTTTAAACATTAAGGCACTCGATGAGGCTACGCTCGCTGAGAAGCAATGTACGAACGTACTGCAACGGTTGAAACTAAACTCGCAGTGAAGCTAAATGTACACATTGAAGTCGCGTATGAACGCCCTGCTAACACGTATAATGAAACCACGCTTGCGATGAAGCTAAACGCACGCGGCAAAACGATGTATGAATGCAGGCTACGCACGCAGTGAAGCTACATTTGAATGAGTCAGCTGTAAAGCGCTGAGCACTATGCTTGTCTCCTGATTAGTCTACAAAACTGCATTTTTATATTTCTACCGATTTATGATAAAAATAATACTTCTCACCCATGTTTTGGTCTCTTTTGCAGATAATCAAGACTAGAAGGGCAAAAGGGTAATAAGAGGCTAGTTAAACCAATTTCGGGTAATTAAATCTCATTGCTTAGAGGCCAAGCTAGAGAGCTTCTAGAAGATATATTGGATTCAAAAGTGTTGGCCCAAAGGCCTTTCACTCTAGTTTTGATGATGATTAACTCATGCAGTTATGTTTACTAATAATCTTGTGATGTTTAGTTTCAGATCTTTAGCCAAGATTAGTAGGTGATTAGCTTCAACAAAGGTGTTTTGGAGCTTCCCACATGGTGATTCAAGAGCCCGAGCATCAAGATCATATATAGCACTCGTTGGAGTCAAGCTCGGTGGATCACGGTTTGGATCGAGTCGACTTGAAGACGGAGTTCATCAAGAAGACCTCGGTACATAGTTTAGTTTTTATTTTAGATCCATGTGTAAAAATTAGATAGTGTGATATGCTCAAGTTCACAACACACAGACGTTTCATGTTTCGGTTTTCGGTTTTGTTTAACCGATCTTGGTTTTCATGAATAGATAGATCAAAACAAGTTTACATTGTTTAAATGTATATTAGATATGTTCTATATACATGTATGCTTCATATCGTAAACAAACTTATTTGATATGCCTATTCATGTGTTTGGCGTTTTAGTATTTTTATCAAAACATATTTCGGATTTATTGTCAAAAACAATGATATATATATATATATATATATATATATATATATATATATATAATATTATATATATATATATATATATATCTTTTATGTATATTGATTTATATCCATATACATCATGCCTAAAAGTTGTTAAGTATCATATTTTTTGTATTTGGATGAGGTTTGGAAAAATCAGATTTCCATTTGAAAAATCCAAGTTTTAGAAAATACAGCTTTTGGTTTTCGGCAAAAATTGTAAGTCACAAAAATGGTTCAAAAGTTTGAAATTTGTGTTGAAAATTTTCACACAAGTTTATATATCAAAGTATTATACTGAACTTATTTTTGTGGATTTTTAGAGATTTTATGGGAATTTATTGGAATTAAAATACCCAAGTTTTCAGTCCTGATTTGTTGCCTGCCAGGCTTTGGCGGTCGACCGCACGGTCGAACGGACCAGGAGCCAGTCGACCGAAACGGTCGACCAGACGTGCACACAAACGTGCACGCAGCCAGCCCCTTGGGCTGGTGGACCGAGCGATCGACCGACTGAAATCAACCCACCCTCGGGTTGCTCTGGTCGACCGGACGGTCGACCGGCCAGAGAGCCGTTGCTCTCTGGTTCTGGGCGCGGTCGACCGAGCGGTCGACTGACATCGCTAACGGTCAAATTTAGACCTTTGGCTGGTCGAACGGGCGGTCGACCGGATGGTCAATTCTGACCATTTTTGGCTGCAACGGCTAGTTTTAAAAGAGGCTATAAAAACCCCATTGAGAGAGGTTTTCTCTAAGAATTTTCAGAGCTAAATTTTCCTACTTCCTAAGTGTTTTGCAGTAAAAAGTTTTTGAGTTAAAATTCCTATTCTCTATTTGTTTTTTAAAAGTGTTTTGTTATTTCAAAGAAAATAGTCTTTTGGAATTGTTTTGATCTAAAAATTCTATATCTTTTTGAAGAGTTTCCCAAGTGATTTTCTTTGTTAAAAAATACTTTGTTTTCCACACTTGAGCCTATCATTTTATCCTTTCTATAGGATCCTTGTTTTTGTGAAAAAGAATTGGTTTTGTGGTCTTTTGAACACCAAGTTGTAAACCTTATCATTGCTTGGCTTTGTGGCTTTTCCGCTTAGTGTAGAGGAGGTTGTGCAATTGGGTTGTATCCCTCAAGTGTGAGGTGATCCTTGTTTGGCTTTGTACTTATCCCTCAGGTTGTGAGGTGATTGATATTGGTGGCTTTGTGCCTAGCTAAGTTTAGAGGTTATGTTTGTAAAGAGAGGAGTTGTGTACTCCCGTGTTGTTGTTGCCAAATCCTCAGTGGAGGTTCCCTGTGTGGGAGTCCTGTGTGGACAAGCTAGTGGATTCGAAATCCTTCTGGGTGAAGGCGGGGATGTAGAGCTGGGTGCTCGAACCTCGAAACAAATCTTGTTGTTTGCGCTTGATCCATTGACTCTAACTTTCTCTCTCTTATATTGTGCCATTGCATCATTTCATATTACTCATTCTTATTATATGCTTGGCTTATTTGTGTGTGCCTCACTTGTGCTTAACCACGAGAGCTTCATATAGCGCCTCAACTCTTATTCAGAGGAATCAAGAGGAGTTAGTCCAGAGCCCTTCACCGGGAATTCGGCAACACTCGTTGGTTGCACTAAGTGTAGTTGCAATTAAGTTTTAATTTTCGCATTTAGTTCATTAGATTAGCTGTACACTTATTCACCCCCCTCTAGGTGTACCATCAATTGGTATCAGAGCCTACGCTCCTGATATTAGGTTTAACCACTTAGGAGTATGATCTTGGTTAGCTAATCTATCTTTTGTATTTGCACTTGCACATATAGTTTGCAATCATGGATGTTCCTCCCAAGTTTGATATCTCTAGACTTGACATATGGAAGGTTCTTATGAGTTGTCATTTAAAAACCCTAGGCTTGCACGTTTACCTTGCCATTACCAAGGAATCCTACCCTAATGATAGCAAGCTTATAGAGGCCAATGCAATAGCCCTAAAGGCACTTAGAGCATCTCTTCATAAAGATATATTACATGTGTTTTCTCACTATGAGTCCGTTTTTGCAGTATGAAGCATCTTGACTTCTCCCGAGCTACCAAAGATTATCGATAAGATGAGGAGATCTAGAAGAGACGAGTCCAATGAACGTTGCTTCATGGTACAAGGGAATGACTCCTTGAGATACACTCGGACACTCAACTAGATGCTAGCTCTAGTTCATATTGTAATGAGTGTTTAGAAGCACAAGCCATGAATGATGAACTTGCTAAAAATTGTGAAAATTTATTTCTAAATACAAACTTTTGAAAAAAGATAATCTTATTTTAAAAGAAGAAAATAAAAAATTATCTTCTAGACTTGAAAATGTTTTGCAAGAAAGGGATGAGATTTCAAGTGAAAGTGACTCACTTAAATCACAGCTTGATCTTGCACTTAATGAAAACAAAATTTTGAAAAGTAAAATGATTGTGAATATATTTTGAAGAAAAATGAGGATTTAACTTCAAAATTTTAGTTTGTATTAAAAGAGAATAATTCTTTGAAAAATGAAATAAATTTGATTTCACAAGAATTAAAAGATTGTTTAAAGAAAAATATTTCTTTGCAAAATGATTTGGATTCTCATGTTTGCCATGCTAGTGTAGCTTCACATTCTAGCTCACCTATTGCATGCTCCACTTCTTCTATAATTGTAAATGATATAAATTTGTTAAAGAAGAATATGGAATGTTTGGGCTCCACTTTGAGCCATTGTACCATGAACCACACACGTTTGGAATTCATGTTTCGCAAGAAACAAGTTCCATCTTTGCATGCATACAAAACACGGCATACACATGCTCCTCACGGTCACACCCATCACATGTATGCTCATGTGTACACTTGTACACATTGTGGACGTAAGGGCCACCTTTCTAAATTTTGCTATGATAAGATACATGATGTAAATTTAGCAACTAAGTTTGTTTGGGTTAGGAAAGGTGCTAACCCCATGGACCCAAAAGAGTATGGGTACCAAAGACCACCCCTATTGTTTTTGATGTAGGTGTGGACTCTCGCATGACGTGAGAGTAATGGTGCCTTGAAGTGGATGCGTTCCGAGCTTAAAGAGAACAATTTGGATGCATCACTTTCAAGGGGAGTTTTGGTGGAAGGACTACCTTGGTTTGGAGAACTAGAGAGGTGCCTTCATCGATTTTGGTATCGATCTCTAACTCCCGTTTATATTTACATGCTTTCCACATTATTGAGTTTTAGCATGTTTTAATTAGTATGTTAAATGCCATGATTATTAGATCATTGACATGTATGTATAGCATTTGAGATCATCCACGTTTATATGGACCCATATGTTGTGTTCTCACCATTGTTTAGCTATTATGTATATCATAGTTCTAATGCATGTGCATTTACATCGTATTTATGTTTATCATGTTGGTTTATGTCTCGTTTTATGCTTCATGATTTGATTACATGTTTGGATGTTAGTTTTCATTAAAACTTGGATATATACTTGTACATTAGTGAGCCACAAATAGACTTTTATATGTTTGTGCTTAAATGCTCATTTGTGCTTGTTAAATGTACTAGTATAGCCTAGTTTTGATAATTCATGCATTTTAACTTGTATTCCCCATTTTGGACATGTTTTATGATCATGTGTTTTCACTTCATGTATATGTCTATTTTGCCAAACCTTAAGATGTACATGTATACCCCTTGAGTCATTTGCTTTTCATGCAAATCTTTATTATGGACTCAATTGTGTTTAGGAATATGTATGTATACTTCTGTTTTGTCAAACATACATATGCCTTGAAGTATAAATTGTTTTAATGAAAAGTTATTTTTGACGATTTTCATGTTTTCATGTTTAAAGGAATTTCAATTGTGCTTATTGTCTACCTTTCATGATTATGTGTTTCACATAACATATGTACTCACTTCATTTAAATGTTTTCTCATGATTTTATTTTCATAAGTATGATATGTGCCTTATTGATTTTGAGTGTTTAGTGACCATGTGATTTACATGTTTTTTATGAAATATAATTTATTTTATTCTTTGCTTGAAGGATTTCGTACTAGTTTACAAATTTCTCATATAACTAGTTGCAGTATTCTTCATATGGTAAAGTTTTTCAAACATACTCTATTTTCAACCTATTTTGAAAACCCTACCCATTTAAGGGCGGTTGGTTGGGCGACCAGCATTGTATGCTTATTATTGAAAATCCTTCTAAACATATGCATGAAATGGGTGGTAGGTAATATGAGTTATACACTTGATCATATTATTGTTTCAATTGGTATCATTGGATCGTTTCAATTGGTATCAATATTAACCTTCTTTTTGTATAATCATATGTTTAATTTGTGCTCAAGGATATCACAAATTTTGGATATGCTAAGCTTGATTTTTAATGCATATCATATTTCAATTGATTAGTTTTCAATTGGTACTTATACAAGCTTATGCATCATTTCTTTTGGTATTTCATAAAGGGGGAGAAAATTCGTATTTTATCTTTCATTGGTATTTTGTTTACCTTTGATTTCCACTCCCATATTTATGATGAAAAATGATTAAAAAATTAATATTGATTTTAATTTGGTATCATATGAAAAAGACTTACAATTGGTATCAAGATGCTTATTTGTTTACTTTCAATTGGTATCAAGTAAGAATTTGTAATGAAAGATATATAGATATTTTCATTCTTGGTATCAAATTTTGATTGGTTTCATCAAGATTTGTTTCAACGTTGATATATTTTTTAATTGGTATCATATTGGTTTTGATTCGAACAAAAAGAAGAATATGTTTTTATTGGTTTGTCTTTGACCCCTTTATTGATGATTGACAAAAAGGGGGAGAAGAATTTGAGTTTATATGCATGTTGGTGCATTTCTTGTTTGATATTAAGAACATTTGATTTATGTATTGTGTTTTATGTTTGGTATCAAGAGCTATTTTAGTATCAAGAGCTTGTTTTATGTATATTTATGCATTTTCATATTTAATATGCATTGCATATATTTTATTGTTTATTACTATGCATGAGTTAAGGGGAAGCTTCTTTGAAGCTTAACTTTAATCCATGCATATATAACTCCATGAGTTTTGTCATCATCAAAAAAGGGGAGATTGTTGGCTCAAAGGCCTTTCACTCTAGTTTTGATGATGATTAACTCATGTAGTTATGTTTACTAATAATCTTGTGATATTTAGTTTAGATCTTTAGCCAAAATATTAGTAGGTGATTAGCTTCAACAAAAGTGTTTTGGAGCTTCTCACATGGTGATTCAAGAGCCCGAGCATCAAGATCATATATAGCACTCGTTGGAGCCAAGCTCGGTGGATCACGGTTTGGATCGAGTCGACTTGAAGACGGAGTTCATCAAGAAGACCTCGGTACATAGTTTAGTTTTTGTTTTAGATCCATGTGTAAAGATTAGATAGTGTGATATGCTCAAGTTCACAATACACACATTTCATGTTTCGGTTTTCGGTTTTGGTTTAACCGATCTTGGTTTTCATGAATAGATAGATCAAAACAAGTTTACATTGTTTAAATGTATATTAGATATGTTCTATATACATGTATGCTTCATATCATAAACAAACTTATTCTGATATGCCTATTCATGTGTTTGGTGCTTTGATATTTTTATCAAAACATATTTTCGGATTTATTGTCAAAAATAATGATATATATATATATCTTTTATGTATATTGATTTATATCCATATACATCATGCCTAAAAGTTGTTTAAGTATCATGTTTTTGTATTGGATGAGGTTTGGAAAAATCGGATTTCCATTTGAAAAATCCAAGTTTTAGAAAATACAGCTTTGGTTTTCGGTAAAATTTGTAAGTCACAAAAATGGTTCAAAAAGTTTGAAATTTGTGTTGAAATTTTTCACACAAGTTTGTATATCAAAGTATTATACTGAACTTATTTTTGTGGATTTTTAGAGATTTTATAAGAATTTATTTGAATTAAATACCCAAGTTTTCAGTCCTGATTTGTTGCCTGCCAGGCTCTGGCGGTCGACCGCACGGTCGACCGATCCAGGAGCCGGTCGACCGAAATGGTCGACCGGACGTGCACACAAACGTGCACTCAGCCAGCGCCTTGGGCCGGTCGACCGAGCGGTCGACCGACTAAAAGCAACCCACTCTCGGGTTGCTCCGGTCGACCGGGCGGTTGACCGGCCAGAGACCCGTTGCTCTTTGGTTCTGGGCGCGGTTGACCGAGCGGTCTACCGACAGTCGCTAACGGTCAAATTTAGACCGTGGCGCCGGTCGACCGGGCGGTCGACTGGATGGTCAATTCTGACCATTTTTGGCTGCAACGGCTAGTTTTTAAAAGAGGCTATAAAAACACCATTTGAGAGAGGTTTTCTCTAAGAATTTTCAGAGCTAAATTTTCCTACTTCCTAGGTGTTTTGCAGCAAAAAGTTTTTGAGTTAAAATTCCTATTCTCTATTTGTTTTTTAAAAGTGTTTTGTTATTTCAAAGAAAATAGTCTTTTGGGAATTGTTTTGATCTAAAAATTCTATATCTTTTTGAAGAGTTTCCCAAATGATTTTCTTTGTTAAAAACACTTTGTTTTCCACACTTGAGCCTATCATTCTATCGTTCTATAGGATCCTTATTTTTGTGGAAAAGAATTGGTTTGTGGTCTTTTGATCACCAAGTTGTAAACCCTTATCATTGCTTGGCTTTGTGCCTTTCCCTCTTAGTGTAGAGGAGGTTGTGCAACTGGGTTGTATCCCTCAAGTGTGAGGTGATCCTTATTTGGCTTTGTGCTTATCCCTCAAGTTGTGAGGTGATTGATATTGGTGGCTTTGTGCCTAGCCTTTAGGTTGTGTTTGTAAAGAGAGGAGTTGTGCACTCCCGGTTGTTGTTGCCCCAAATCCTCAGTGGAGATTCCCTGTGTGGGAGTCCTGTGTGGACAAGCTAGTGGATTCGAAATCCTTCTGGGTGAAGGCGGGGATGTAGAGCCGGGTGCTCGAACCTCAAAACAAATCTTGTTGTTTGCGCTTGATCCATTGACTTTAACTCTCTCTTTATATTGTGCCATTACATCATTTCATATTGCTTATTCTTATTATATGCTTGACTTGTTTGTGTGTTCCTCACTTGTGCTTAACCACGAGAGCTTCATATAGCGCCTCAACTCTTATTCAGAAGAATCAAGAGAAGTTAGTCCAGAGCCCTTCACCGGGAATTCGGCTACACTCGTTGGTTGCACTAAGTGTAGTTGCAATTAAGTTTTAATTTCCGCATTTAGTTCATTAGATTAGCCATACACCTAATCACCCCCCCTCTAGGTGTACCTTCAAAAAGTTGGGCACGAATTTGATGAAAATTTGGATCCAAATACTCAAATCCGAGACCATACAGAAGCTTCTCGAGACCAGGCGAAGTAGTGGACCAAAATCAGGGACCTAGGTCCCTAGTATTACTGCGGAAATGCTAAGAAAATGTGGCATTTTGGTGTCCCACGCGTCGATCTTCGACGCGTGGCCTCGTCTCGCCTTCCAGATCCTTCTTCTACCTATAAATATGCATGTTTTGGTCTAGAGATGGGGTTGAGCAGCAAGAATTAGGATTTCTCTCCTTTGAATTAGTTTTAGGTTTTCTTTTTCTTTTCTTTTGTATTTTATTTATTTTTTTAGTTCATGTATTAGCGCTGAGATAGATTCAAAGGAAAGAAAGAGAGATTTTGTACTAGAGAGTGACAATCTATGTAAATGTATCTCCTTTATTCTCTATTGTAATCTTCTCTATTTCTACATGATTCTTAGCTAGTTTCTTTCACGACAATCTAATTACTAACTAACTAACCACATACTTGATAATCTAATAGTATCTACAAGGTCTTGCTCTTGCAAGAGCCATTGATGGCTCATGATGATGGATTCTAACATTCTAACAGTCTAACATCTAACCACTAACAAGCTAACTTGCAATGTCTTCTTTATTTAATGCTCATCTCTACTTGATTTTGATGATCTAATAGTAACTTGCATACCTAGTGTTTGCCATGCTAGTGTGGCTTCATCATCTAGCATACCTATTGCATGCTCCACTTTATCTTCAAGCATTAAAAATAATATTTGTGTATTGAAGAAAAGTGTTGATTGTTTGAGCTCCACTTTGAGCCAATGTGCCATGAACCACACACAATTGGAATCCATATTTCGAAAGAAACATACTCCTCCTATGCATGCACACAAACGACGGCATACACATGCTTCTCATGTTTACACACATGACACCAAGTATGCTCATGTGTACACATGTACACATTGTAGACGTAATGGGCCACCTTGCAAGATTTTGTTATGATAGAGTACATAATGAAAATTTTACAAATAGATTTGTATGGGTTAGGCAAGGTGCTAACCCTCATGGACCCAAAAGAATATGGGTACCAAAAGTAACTCCTATTTTATTTGATGTAGGTGTAAGCTTTCACATGACGTGAGAGTTGTTGGTACCTTGAGGTGAATGCGTTTCGAGCTAAACAGTGACAATTTAGGATGCATCACTTTCAAGGGAGTTTGGTGGGAGGACCACCATGATTTGGAGGTATAGAGATGTGGCCTCTTGGTTTTAGTAACATCTCTAACTCCCATTTTGTTTACATGCTTTCATTTATTGATTTTAGCATGTTTTGGTGTTTTATGATTATTATGTTAAATGTCATAATAATTTGACTTGTGATATACATGATTAGTATTTAAGATATACCCATGTTTAAAATGGACTATTACTTTTGTGTTCTCACTTTAGTTTAACTATTGTGGATATCCTTATTCTAAGACATGTGCATTTATATATAATGATCATATTGGTTTATTTTTTTTGCTTCATATTTTGATTACATGTTTAAATGTAACCTTCATTAAAACTTGTGTATATCATTGTACAACTAGTGAGCCACAAATTGATTATTATATATTTGTGCTTAATTGCTCATTTGTACCCATTAGATGTACTAGTATAGCTTAGTTTTGATGATTCATGTATTTCAAACTTGTATTCTCATTCTGTACATGTTTTTCATAGATATGTGTTTAGCTTCATGTATATATCAATTTTGCCAAAAATTTAGATATACATGTCTATCCTAAGAGTCACTTGTCTTTCATGCAAAATTTCTTTATGGACTCATTTATGTTTGGATTTGTATGTATACTTCTAATTTTAACATGATATACATATGCCTTGAAGTTTGAATTATTTTGTGAAAATTAAATCTTCATGATTTTCATGTTTTTGTGAAGGAATTTCATAATTGAGCTTCATTGCCTATTTTCATGATTATGCTTTTCACATAATTCTTGTACACTTACATTACTTGATGTTTTCTCATGACCTTATTTTCATGAGTATTATATGTGCTTTATAGACCTTGAGTGTCGATGATCGTGTGACTTACATGTTTTCATGAAATATATTCTTATTTTATTCCTTACTTGAAAGATTTTATACTAATTTTCAAGATTATCATAAAAGTAGTTGCGTATTTCTTCGTTTTGGAAGGTTTTTCAATTATGCTAAAATTATTTTCAAACTTATTTTTGAAAATCCCTTCCATCCAAGGGCGGACGGATGAGCGACCATGCCTTGAGAGCTTAATTGAAAATCTTTTTAACATGTGTATGAAAGGGAGGTAATTATGAGTTATACACTTGATCCTCAACATATTTTCAATTGGTATCTCAATTGATATTTTCATGTTTGTATACTCATATATGTTTTCTATATATGTATGCTTCTTTCAACTAGTATCAATTTCAATTGATATTTATATTTTCATACATATATATATGATTTGATTGTACTTCCTATATCTTCATATCTTATAGCACAAATCATGTTTATACTAAGCTTGATTTAGTCCTTAATGACAATTATTTTTCAATTGGTATCTTATACAAGCTTATGCATGATTTTTATTGGTATTTCATAAAAGGAGAGAAAATTCATGTTTTCTTTTTCAAATTGGTATCTTTCAATAGATTTCATTTTCAATTGATATCTTATTCCCACTCTTTATGATGAAAAATACTTTGTTTTGGTATATGATAATGCTTTCAATATTGGTATCATGTTTCATTTTGCATTGTTATCTATATTGATATGAGTTATGCTTTACCTAAATCAAGTTGGTTTTTACTTTCAATTGGTATCAAAAACTTACAAGACATATTTTATTTGGTATCAAATTACTTTGAAATTGATTATCTCAATTGGTATCAAGATTTCCTATATATATATATATATTTCAATTGATATCAAAAACATACGTGTCCTTTTCTATTGGTATCAAAATTTACAAGATTTTTTTAAATATCAAGATATTTTCACATTGGTATCTTTTAGTAGCTTAAAATTTTTGTTTACTTTCAATTGGTTTATTAAAAATGTTTTGGCTATTTTCATTGGTATCATAAATTAGTATCATGATGTTTTCATGTATACCTTCATCCTAAATTGATATCTTTTTTAATTAGTATCATGATGTTTTGATTTATATTGTTTGTATGCAAGGGAAGCTTAACATCTTCTCTATAATGATTCATGTTGAGTGTATGTCATATCAAAGTGATTGACCTTACTTTGGTATGAAGTACAGGTGTGTAGCAGGAGCTTCACATCTCCTTTTATACATTGCATATTATGCTTTATGTGGTTAGGGTTTAGTCATCTCTTTTCATATAAATGCATGTATGTAAGGGGAGTTAACTTAACGTCTCTCATCTTCATGAATATATATCGCATATATATCTTTATTGTTTGATTTGTTTTCACTCCTTTGTTGATGATTGACAAAAAAAGGGAGAGAAATTTGGAGAATGTTTTGAGTTTATATGCATGTTTAGACATTCGGGGAATATTTTTTTTAAGTTTATATGCATGTTTATTTTTACAATTGGTACATGCATATATGTTTTTGTTTATGCAAAAGGGGAGAAGCATTCTTCACTTATGCATGTTTATTTTGAGCATTCATTACATATCTTTATGATTATTGCTATGCATGAGTTAAGGGAGAGCTTCTATAAAGCTTATCTTTAATCCATGCATATATAACTCCATGAGTTTTGTCATCATCGAAAAGGGGGGATTGTTGGCCCAGAAGCCCTTCACTCTAGTTTTGATGATGATTAACTCATGTAGTTATAGTTTACTAATAATCTTCTGATATTTAATTTCAGATATTTAATCAAGATATTAGTAGGTGATTAGCTTCAACAAAGGTATTTTGGAGCTTTCATACGTTGATTCAAGAGCTCGAGCGTCAAGATCGCATCTAGTACTCAGTTGGAGCCAAGCTCGTTGGATCGCGTTTGGACCGAGTCGGCTTGGAGACAAGAAGACCTCGGTATTGTGTTTAGCTTAGTATGTTTAGATCATTGTAAAGATTAGATAGTGTTGATATGCTCAAGTTCACATACACACACAAGTTTAAAGTTTATTTGGTTTTGGTTTTTCAGATTTAATCGATATTGGATTTCATGTCAAAAACATAAATATAATATCTTTCATGTATATTGGATTTTATCTATATACAATATGCTTCAAAGTTGTTCAATATCATATTTTTATATTTACATATGTTTTGGAGAAAACGGTTTTCCATTTCAAAATCCAAAGTTTGAAAAATACGATTTTGGTTTAAGGCCAAAATTCAATACCACAAAAAATTTCAAATAGTTTGTAATATGTATTGAATTTTTATCACACATATTTGTATTTCAAATATAATATAAGAACTTATTTTTGTGAAATTTATGTGTATTTTATGGGATTTTTTAGATGGCAAAAAGTCGAGTTTTTAATCCCTATAACTGTTTGTACTGGCTGTCTGTCGGTCGACCGGACGGTCGACCGTGGCAGAAGTCGGTCGACCAGTGGACCGGTCGACCGATGTGCATGAACGTGCATGCAGCCTGGGCTGGTAGGCCAGTCGACTGACCCGGTCGACCGCCAGAGAGCTTTGCTCTCTGGAAATGGCCCCGGTCGACCGGGCGGTCGACCGGCAGAGAGCTGTTGCTCTCTGTCCCAGTCGACCAGCTGAGAGCTGTTGCTTTCTGTATCCAGGCCCGGTCAACCGTGCGGTCGACCGGTGGCACAACGGTCAGATTTCTGACCATTGGCCGGTCGACCGGGCAGTCAATCGATAGCAGAAAAATTCTGCTGTCTTGGCCCAACGGCTAGTTTTTGTTTTGGGTTATAAATACCCATTTTTTTGGGCTGTTTTGGACAACAATTTCAAGAGCAACTTTCTCATTGTTTCTAGTGTTTGAATACAAGTTTTTAAAATATTTTTAGAGCCAAAAGATTTTATCTTTATTTGTTTTAAAAGGGTTAGAAAAATCAAGAAAAGGAGAAGTCTTTGGGAGTTGTTTTGATCTTCATTTATATTTCAATATAGAGTTTTTTTCAAGAGTTTTTCTTCGTGATTTTGATTTCCAAACTCTTTATATTCTCACACTTGAGCTATCATATCTATCCTATCTATAGGATCTAGTTTTGTGGGAATATTGGTTTGTGATCTTTGTGATCACCAAGAGTTGTAACCCTTTCCTTTACTTGTGGCTTTGTGCCTTATCCCTCTTGTGTGAGGTTGATAGTTGTTTGGCTAAGTGTCCATCCCTCTAACTATAGAGGTAATTTGTGTTGAGCCTTGCCTCTTGTGTAGACGTTGTATTGTTAGAGAGAGGAGTTGTGTACTCTCAGTTTGTATTATCCAAATCCTCAGTGGAGGTTCCCTATGTGGGAAGTCCTTTGTGGACGATTTAATAGAAATCCTTCTGTGTGAAGGCGGGAACAAAGAACTGGGTGCTCGAACCTCGAAACATATCTTTATATTTGCGTTTGATCCACTATCTCTAACTCTCTCTTATTTTGTGCATTGCATCATATTGTTCATATCACATATATGCTTGGATTTGATTGTGTGCCATACTTGTGTTAAACCAAGAGAGCTTTACATAGCATCTCAACTCTTATTCAGAGGAATTTAGAGGAGATAGTCTAGAGCCCTTCACTGAAAATTCGTCTACACTCTTTGGTTACACTAAGTGTGTTGCAATTTATTTTAATTCCGCATTATTTGTCATTAGATTAGCCTTACACCTATTCACTCTCCCTCTAGGTGTACTTTCACAATATAGTCAAAAAACACTATAAAACAATCGTCGAAGCAGGTACTCAATAAAGCGAGAACACTCCCTATCACAGACCATGCCGTGAAATCCCAGAACTCCAGAATTGCCACACATGAGCACGTGCGCGAGGATGAACATGAGATAGAAAAGTGAAAAGAGAGAGAGAGAGAGAAGTGAATGCGGGAGAAAGAGAGTGCGGGTGGGGGGGTAGTGCGGGGGAGAGAAAGAGAGAGGAAAATGCAGGGGAGAGGGAAGAAAAGAGAGAAAAGAAAGAGAAAAAAAGCGGGAAGGAGTGCCCGGTTGGGCCTGCGCTGTGCCAGGGCTGGGGCTGCTCAGTGGCTAGCGCAACCAGGGGAGTTAGCTGGAGGAGTGATTTGGGTGATGGAGTTTGTATTGGAGGCAGAAGAAGATGGTGGTTAGAGTGGGATTACGTAGGCCGCGAAGGAGTTAAACTGGGGAGTAGAGGGCTGCCGGAGGTGGTAGAGGATGTGGTGGTGCGGTTGATGAAGGAGATGATGATGTTGGTGGCGTGAAGGTGATGGTGGTGGATGATTGGTCGCTAATGTTGCATATTTAATATCATATTTCCATACTTTTTCTGGAATAAAACTTTGCATTGTCTTAATTAATTGCTTAATTTATTTGCAGGCCCATTCTTTAAGGAGATGAAGAGAAATGAGCCCAAAGCCCACCAAATTCTGAATTAAATCAGAGTTAATTCGCACTCAGTAAATCAGGGCAAAATCAAGAGGTTGAAAACCGATTGAGAAGAATCCTCTCAGAATCGATCGGTTAAATCCAAGAATCCAAGGCCATTTCGTCACACTCCGGGACTCAAACTGAAAATCCAACAAAGGATAAAGTCAGAGGGAAACACCAGAACGACCCACCAACAGGGTGTGGCCATCTGGCCCAACCCTGGCCACGGAAACGCGGCAAAAGCCGCGTTTTCGCGGCAAGGTTGGGGAGTTAGGGGGAGCGTTTGCTCCCCCGATCTCCCGGGATCTCCCTCGTGTGGGTTATGCCTATAAAAGGGCAGTCTTTGTGCTGAAAATGGGACGCCAATGCAGAGTTAGGATTTAGACTAGTTTTTTATTTCTTAGTTTAGGTTTTTTGTTTTTCTTGTTCATGTAATTTTAGTTTTTATTTATGTAATTCAGAGGAGATCAACTTTCATCGAAGAAAAAGAATGAAGCTTGGGCTAAGAGTGACAATGGTGTAAGGTTTACTTCTTTTCTTTGATCGTTATGAAATCGAATCGATGTTCTTTCTTCGTATGTACTTCTTTTTAGTTTTCTTCTTCTTCTTCTTTTCTACTTCACTTTTCTTTTTGGTACAACTGTCTTCCAAGTGAGTTTAAAGCATCGAAAGAGTCTTGCCTTTGCGAGTGCCACCGATGGCTCATGACGATGGAATTGTGAGTCTCTCTGTATCATTTCATGCTTGAGTATCTTGATGATGTAATGTGGAAGAGACCAAAAATCGACTCTTATGGGCTATGTGCTGATTGCCTCCAATTCAAGGTAACATCGTCGCAAAGACTCAAGGTAAGCTTTTGGTGAAAAGAAGGTAAGTAATTGTTTTTATTTGTTTTCTCTTATTTCTGTAAATTAAATCACAAACACCATATCTTCCAAATCACTTCTTTCCCACTTCTTTGTAAATAATCAATTGTACATAATCGCTTTCTTCGTTTTCTGATTTTCTCCACTTCTTCATTTCTCATTTTCTTTCTAACTTTAACCTTTAACTATTCTTTCATTTTTATAACTTAAAAACAGAGAAGAACTCTCGTTTGGTTTTCATAAAGATTTCAATAAAGAACGTAAACGCTTCTATCGCAAAACCCTCCTTGTGGATCACGACCCGCATAGCCACTTACTATCGCGGAAGAATTGAGCACTTGCACATTTCCTTTTTTTTAGTTCTGAAATTTCGTATTTTGTGTGCAGGTTGTGCCTCAATCAAATTTTGGCTCACACCACAAAATTTGATTGATGCTAAACATGCACACAAAAAACGAAATTTCAGAACTTAAAAAAGGAAATGTACAAGTGCTCAATTCTTCCGCGATAGCAAGTGGATATGCGGGTCGTGATCCACAAGGAGGGTTTTGCGATAGAAGCGTTTACGTTCTTTATTGAAATCTTATGAAAACAAAACGAGAGTTCTTCTCTGTTTTTAAGTTAAGAAAATAAGAAAAGAAAGTTAAAGGTTAAAGTTAAGAAGAAAATGATAGAATGAGGAAGGTGGAAAAAATCAGAAAGCGGCGAAAGCGACTATGTACAAATGATTCGAAAAAGAATGATTTGGAAGAGGTGGTGATCTATACTAAAAAAATAAAAGAAAAGAAAGAAGGTTGAAGAAATACTTACCTAATTTGAGTGATGACTTACCTGGAAACCTTGCATGTTCTACCTTTGTTTAGGAGGCGTTCAACGCATAGATCATAAGCCCGAGCTCAGTCCCCGTTCGCATTATATCATCAAGTCTCGCACAAGCATAAAGTGATACGTCTTGAGGAGGAGAATGTCTTCATGAACTATCGTTGGCACTCACATAACATCGTTATACTTGTGCTTTGGAATTCAGTTGTAAACTCAACAAAAACAAACGAGGTAAAGTAGAAGAGGAAGATGAAAACAAAAGAAAATGAAAGTAAAGAAGAACATAAAAATGTTACCTTTTATTGCTTGAAACGATGGAAGAAAGGAGGAGGGTATATCGGTGTCACTCTCAACATATTCCTCTCTCTCTTACTTACATGAATCATCATCTAATCTAAGCTTACATACACATTACAATTACATAATAAAGAAAAGAAAGACCTAAACTACAAATGAAAACTAGGCTAAATCCTATCTCTGCACGGTCGTCCATTTTCAGCACAAAGAATGGCCTTTTATAGGCAGAAAACCTAGTAAGCAGGATCCCGAGGAGGTCGGGGGAGCAAACGCTCCCCTAACTCCCCAATAATGCCGCGGAAACGCGGCTTGGGCCGCGTTTCTGCGGCCAGGGTGTGGCCAGGTGGCCACACCCTGTTGGTGGGTCGTCTCGGTATTCCCTTCTGCTTTTATCTTCAGTTGGTTTCTTCGTTTGAGTCCAGATTTCTGACGAAATGGCCTTGGATTCTTGGCTTTAACCGATCGATTCTGAGAGGATTCTTCTCAACCGGTTTTCAACCTCTTGATTTTGTCCTGATTTACTGAGTGCGAATTAATTCTGATTTAATTCAGAATTTTGGTGGGCTTTGGGCTCATTTCTCTTCATCTCCTTAAATATTGGGCCTGCAAATAAATTAAACAATTAATTAGGACAATGCAGGCTTTTATTCTATAATAAGTATGAACATATGATATTAAATATGCAACATTAGCGACCAATCACACCCCCATACCTATCTTTTGCTCGTCCTCGAGCAAAACAACTATACTATACTAAGGATTATTAGACCACTTTCGCAGGTCACGCGATTTCACTGAGCATGTGCAACAAGCCGTTAAACCTCTAGGTTTCCCCTAGAGGACGAGTTTTGTCTCGTGAGAGTTTTCAGCGGATTACACCCATAAAATTCATAAAGAAAGGGAAATAAAGAGTTAGTATTTTTGAAAAGCATTTTGAAAGAGAAAAATATTTGAAATATAATTGTAAGATTTAAGCAATCTATAAGTTATAGGAAAACTGAATTTTTCATTCCTAAACTTAGTCTCTATTCAAAAATTTGTTATCAATCAAGGTAAGGAGTCAAATTGTACTTCTCATCTAATCTATTATTTTACCCTAAAAGTCGTATGCACCATCGTGACTGTGAAGTTTACTAAGGGTTCTTCAACATTAACTCCCATGCCTTATATTTATTTTTGGTGAGATTTATTCCTCAATTTTATTAGGCTTTCTAATCTGCCCATGTAAAGAGCATTCAGTCGGTGACACCCAAACCAGACGTTCTTAGGGCACCAGGTGAGAAGACACCCCTAGGACTTAAGGACTCGAGCAAACAAGGCCACAAAACTAAGGATTTAATTATATGAACCTCTTTTAGGCGTGAATACTTATGCTTTATTAGGCACAAATACCCAGCTTAATCAGAAGATTTTTATATATATTTTTCTTTTCAAACTTATCTAATCATCTTTCGCATAAATACTAAGGCTTGCTTAGGCCAAAGCACCTAGCTAATCAATAATTAGATTTGTTTATCCTCTTTTTTTTCTTATTTTTTTTCAAACTTATCTAATTATCTTTCGCATAAAACTAAGGCTTGCTTAGGCCAAAGCACCTAGCTAATCAATAATTAGATTTGTTTATTTTTTTTATATTTTTTTTATAAGGCATAAGAATCTTTGTTTTTGAACCCTAAGTGTGTAAGTGTATGAAGTGTGCATATTTCATCAAGGTAAAGATCAAGACTAAATTACTTTGACAAATTTTCTTCCTAATCCTAAAAATCAAACAAATAATCATATTTTGACCAAGTATAAGAAATCTAATTTGGATTTTCCTATTCCTTAAAATTGACTTAACTTCTTACAAAAAATATGTCAAAATATTGTTTCTATTTTCCAAAAAGTTTTTAAAAGTAAAGAAAATGTTAATTTTTTTTAAATAAAAGAAAACCTAAGTTATGTTAGACCCTCCCCCACACCTATCTTATGCATTGTCCTCAATGTATGAATTAATGCATAGATGCATGAAAAAGACGAAAGAGAAGGAAAATGTTACCTTAAAGTGGTGGTTCCGATGGTGGTCTGATTGGTCCACGAAATGCGGCCCAATCAACTTTTCGTTGGGTTCGGAGGAACCCACCAGAAATTTCACTAATATAACCCATTAAAATTATGAATCCATAAAGGATTTTTATTAAATATTTGATCCCATCTAATTTCCATGTTCCATAACTAATTTCGGAGTCAAATTTGTCAACCACCTCGTCCCAGAATGGAGTATGAAATGATAGAACGGTTGACTTGGACTCAAAAAGGACAGGAACTAATACCGACTCAGGAAGGTGACTTAAGTCAAGTAAAGGTTCAGGAGTCGAAATTGGTTCAAGAAGCGGGTCCAAGTCAAGAATTTGAAACTCAAGTCCACATGTATTTTCTAACAATGAATGTGACCTAATATGGGTGATTCCAGTTCAGGAATGATAGGTGGAGGAATCAAAACTGACTCTAAAATATTACTCAAGTTTGGTAACAAAACAGGAGTCAATATTGATTCAGAAAGTTGAACTGGATCACAGATTTGAGAATCTAGGTCACATATCTCATTGAGTTCAATATCAAAAAATTGAGAACTTGCCAATTTGTCAACAGGATTTTCAAAAGGGTAAAATTGGTCAAGTTCAATATGATCATCAAAAATGGGTGATTCAATTTCATGATGAATTGGCACAGGATCCAATGTTGACTCGGGGAAAAGATTAAAATCAGGTGAAGATACCAGAGTCATTATTGAATCAGAAAGTAAAATTGAATCCCTAAGTTGGGGTTCATGATCATATTCATTTTCAAGTTCGATTTCAGGCAAGGGATAACTTGCCAAACTATCAATATTATTTGGAGTTTGGGCAAGTTTAAATGACTTTCTGAAATGGAACCTTAATTTCCAAAACTACATGACTCTTCGGCTCTAACAGAATGGTTAGTGACATCAGAACTGGTCAAACGGTGAGAACGTAGAGATTCGACCATCATATCTATGTCACGATTTCGAGCATTTTGAGCATGAGTCATGGCTTCAAGCATCTTTTCATAGTTGATGGATTCATTGTTTTGATGAAAAGATGAAGTGTTGTCTTGGAAGTGGTAGTGAAATTGTGAGTCCATAAGATTTTGTGATTGTTGTTTGGACTCACGCATACTCCTTTCCAAAATTGATGGTTTTCTATTTGGACTGGTGGAACTGAGTATGACTCTTGGGGATATTGTGGACTAGGTGGATAAGGGGGACAAGTTGGTTGAAAATTATGCTCGGGGGAGGTGAATCCCCACTGACTCGGTGAAGAGTTGAAATTATTATGGAAATTATAGTTATTAGATTGGGGGCATGGGTTATATTGATTCGGATAAGACCAATCCGGCAAACTAGGTTGGTTAAAGTCATGATATGCCGGGTTGGTAATATCCGAAAATGAACTCGGTGTTGAATATGGATTATTATTAAAGTTGAAAAAATTATTATTATAAGCCATATCACACAATAGAATACAAAAAAGAAAGAAAAACAAACAAATAAGCAAACAAATAAAAAGAGAAAATTCTAACTAAGTTAGGGTAGACCTATGACCTAGACGACTCCTAACTGATTAGACTGTCCACGGGAGGTTTAATGCAGACTTTGACCACAAGCTAATCAGCCAGGTCAGGGCAAGGTTGGTGGGAGGTTTTCTGTCAAAGACGTTCCTTAATTAAATAACCACCAACCTTCGGGCTTTCGGCCCTTAATCCCTTTCCTCGACACTGATTTGCAGGAGTTAAATTCCAACACCTTTCCCCCTTAGGATAATCTCCTAATTGAGTCCGAGATGTCCCTAGGGCCAACGTCTACTCATTTTTAGTTAGGCTTGGGTTAGTGAGTGCTTGGAATTTGATTTTTGGACTAAGGAAGGGTGATTAAATCCCCACCTTATCTTGTTATGGGTTAGTGCCCTTAAGATAAGTTTGTGCAAGTATACAAGATAAATAAGATTCACTCAAAGCGATATAAATCAACCAAGAAGTGAGTCCTATGCTAAATGCAATGCATACGTACCTTGCTCCATCACTCTTCAACAGTAAAAATAAATGAATTGAAAAGACACGAGCCTAAAATGCAAACGTCTAATCAATTTTTTTATCTTTTCAAGAAATGTTTTATTGTTGATTATTAGCAGGCTTACGTGATGGCATATAAGAAAAAGTAAAGTTACAGAAAACTACAATTTACAAAGCAAGCAGCCTTGCAAAAAGACAGTTAGTAGTCCACTCCTTTTTTGCCGTGTTTTCGCGGCTTTGGCCGCGGATCCGCGGCAAAGCAGAGGGCACTTGGTCTCTGCTTTCTAGAGCAGAGGCCCAAGGCCACTTATATGTTACTGCAACTTTAATTTCCTACCTTGCTTACCCTTTAACCTGTAACAGAGAAGAAAGTTCATTTTAGTTCTAAAAAATTTTCAAGAAAAATCAGATTTTAATAAAAACAACGTTACCCTCCCCGGCAACGGCGCCAAAATTTGATTGATGCTAAACTTGCACACAAAATACGAAATTTCAGAACTTAAAAAAGGAAATGTGCAAGTGCTCAATTCTTTCGCGATAGCAAGTGGCTATGCGGGTCGTGATCCACAAGGAGGGTTTTGCGATAGAAGCGTTTACGTTCTTTATTGAAATCTTATGAAAACAAAACGAGAGTTCTTCTCTGTTTTTAAGTTAAGAAAATAAGAAAAGAAAGTTAAAGGTTAAAGTTAAGAAGAAAATGATAGAATGAGGAAGGTGGAAAAAATCAGAAAGCGGCGAAAGCGACTATGTACAAATGATTCGAAAAAGAATGATTTGGAAGAGGTGGTGATCTATACTAAAAAAATAAGAGAAAAGAAAGAAGGTTGAAGAAATACTTACCTAATTTGAGTGATGACTTACCTGGAAACCTTGCATGTTCTACCTTTGTTTAAGAGGCGTTCAACGCATAGATCATAAGCCCGAGCTCAGTCCCCGTTCGCATTATATCATCAAGTCTCGCACAAGCATGAAGTGATACGTCTTGAGGAGGAGAACGTCTTCATGAACTATCGTTGGCACTCACATAACATCGTTATACTTGTGCTTTGGAATTCACTTGTAAACTCAACAAAAACAAACGAGGTAAAGTAGAAGAGGAAGATGAAAACAAAAGAAAATGAAAGTAAAGAAGAACATAAAAATGTTACCTTTTATTGCTTGAAACGATGGAAGAAAGGAGGAGGGTACATCGGTGTCACTCTCAACATATTCCTCTCTCTCTTGCTTACATGAATCATCATCTAACTTAAGCTTACATACACATTACAATTACATAATAAAGAAAAGAAAGACCTAAACTACAAATGAAAACTAAGCTAAATCCTATCTCTGTATGGTCGTCCATTTTCAGCACAAAGAATGGCCTTTTATAGGCAGAAAACCCAGTAAGCAGGATCCCGGGGAGGTCGGGGCCACGAAAATGCGGCTTGGGCCGCGTTTCCGCGGCCAGGGTGTGGCCAGGTGGCCACACCCTATTGGTGGGTCGTCCCGGTATTCCCTTCTGCTTTTATCTTCAGTTGGTTTCTTCGTTTGAGTCCAGATTTCTAACGAAATGGCCTTGGATTCTTGGCTTTAACCGATCGATTCTGAGAGGGTTCTTCTCAACCAGTTTTCAACCTCTTGATTTTGCCCTGATTTACTGAGTGCGAATTAATTCTAATTTAATTCAGAATTTTTGTGGGCTTTGGGCTCATTTCTCTTCATCTCCTTAAAGATTGGGCCTGCAAATAAATTAAACAATTAATTAGGACAATGCAGGCTTTTATTCTATAATAAGTATGGACATATGATATTAAATATGCAACATTAGCGACCAATCACACCCCCATACCTATCTTTTACTCGTCCTCGAGCAAAACAACTAAACTATACTAAGGATTATTAGACCACTTTTGCAGGTCACGCGATTGCACTGAGCATGTGCAACAAGCCGTTAAACCTCTAGGTTTCCCCTAGAGGACGAGTTTTGTCTCGTGAGAGTTTTCAGCGGATTACACCCAGAAAATTCATAAAGAAAGGGAAATAAAGAGTTAGTATTTTCGAAAAGCATTTTGAAAGAGAAAAATATTTGAAATATAATTGTAATATTTAAGCAATCTATAAGTTATAGGAAAACTGAATTTTTCATTCCTAAACTTAGTCTCTATTCAAAAATTTGTTATCAATCAAGGTAAGGAGTCAAATTGTACTTCTCATCTAGTCTATTACTTTACCCTAAGTCGTATGCACCATCGTGACTGTGAAGTTTACTAAGGGTTCTTCAACATTAACTCCAATGCCTTATATTTATTTTTGGTGAGATTTATTCCTCAATTTCATTAGGCTTTCTAATCTGCCCATGTAACGAGCATTCAGTCGGTGACACCCAAACCAGACAGTCTTAGGGCACCAGGTGAGAAGACACCCCTAGGACTTAAGGACTCGAGCAAACAAGGCCACAAAACTAAGGATTTTATTATATGAACCTCTTTTAGGCGTGAATACTTATGCTTTATTAGGCACAAATACCCAGCTTAATCAGAGGATTTATATATATATTTCTTTTCAAACTTATCTAATCATCTTTAGCATAAATACTAAGGCTTGCTTAGGCCAAAGCACCTAGCTAATCAATAATTAGATTTGTTTATCCTCTTTTTTTTCTTATTTTTTTCAAACTTATCTAATTATCTTTCGCATAAATACTAAGGCTTGCTTAGGCCAAAGCACCTAGCTAATCAATAATTAGATTTGTTTATTTTTTTATATTTTTTATAAGGCATAAGAATCTTTGTTTTTGAACCCTAAGTGTGTAAGTGTATGAAGTGTGCATATTTCATCAAGGTAAAGATCAAGACTAAATTACTTTGACAAATTTTCTTCCTAACCCTAAAAATCAAACAAATAATCATATTTTGACCAAGTATAAGAAATCTAATTTGGATTTTCCTATTCCTTAAAATTGACTTAACTTCTTACAAAAAATATGTCAAAATATTGTTTCTATTTTCCAAAAAGTTTTTAAAAGTAAAGAAAATGTTAATTTTCTTTTTAAATAAAAAGAAAACCTAAGTTATGTTAGACCCTCCCCCACACCTATCTCATGTATTGTCCTTAATGTATGAATTAATGCATAGATGCATGAAAAAGACGAAAGAGAAGGAAAATGTTACCTTAAGGTGGTGGTTCCGGTGGTGGTCTGATTGGTCCACGAAATGCGGCCCAATCAACTTTTCGTTGGGTTCGGAGGAACCCACCAGAAATTTCACTAATATAACCCATTAAAATTATGAATCCATAAAGGATTTTTATTAATATTTGATCCCATCTAATTTTCATATTCCATAACTAATTTTGGAGTCAAATTTGTTAACCACCTCGTCCCAGAATGGAGTATGAAATGATAGAACGGTTGACTTGGACTCAGGAAGGACAGGAACTAATACCGACTCAGGAAGGTGACTTAAGTCAAGTAAAGGTTCAGGAGTCGAAATTGGTTCAAGAAGCGGGTCCAAGTCAAGAAGTTAAAACTCAAGTCCACATGTATTTTCTAACAATGGGATGTGACCTAATATGGGTGATTCCAGTTTAGGAATGATAGGTGGAGGAATCAAAACTGACTCTAAAATATTACTCAAGTTTGGTAACAAAACAGGAGTCAATATTGATACAAAAAGTTGAACTGGATCACAGATTTGAGAATTTAGGTCACATATCTCATTGAGTTCAATATCAAAAAATTGAGAACTTGCCAATTTGTCAAGAGGATTTTCAAAAGTGTAAAATTGGTCAAGTTTAATATGATCATCAGAAATGGATGATTCAATTTCATGATGAATTGGCACAGGATCCAATGTTGACTCGGGGAAACGATTAAAATCAGGTGAAAATACCGGAGTCATTATTGAATCAGGAAGTAAAATTGAATCCCTAAGTTGGGGTTCATGATCATATTCATTTTCAAGTTCGATTTCAGGCAAGGGATAACTTGCCAAACTATCAATATTATTTGAAGTTTGGGCAAGTTCAAATGACTGTTCTGAAATGGGACCATAATTTTCAAAACTACATGACTCTTCGGCTCTTACAGAATGGTTAGTGACATTAGAACTGGTCAAACGGTGAGAACGTAGAGATTCGACCATCATATCTATGTCACGATTTCGAGCATTTTGAGCTTGAGTCATGGCTTCAAGCATCTTTTCATAGTTGATGGATTCATTGTTTTGATGAAAAGATGAAGTGTTGTCTTGGAAGTGGTAGTGAAATTGTGAGTCCATCAGATTTTGTGATTGTTGTTTGGACTCACGCATACTCCTTTCCAAAATTGATGGTTTTCTATTTTGGACTGGTGGAACTGAGTATGACTCTTGGGGATATTGTGGACTAGGTGGATAAGGGGGACAAGTTGGTTGAAAATTATGCTCGGGGGAGGTGAATCCCCACTGACTCGGTGAAGAGTTGAAATTATTATGGAAATTATAGTTATTAGATTGGGGGCATGGGTTATATTGATTCGGATAAGACCAATTCGGCAAACTAGGTTGGTTAAAGTCATGATATGCCGGGTTGGTAATATCCGAAAATGAACTCGGTGTGTAATATGGATTATTATTAAAGTTGAAAAAATTATTATTATAAACCATATCACACAATAGAATACAAAAAGAAAGAAAAAACAAACAAATAAGCAAACAAATAAAAAGAGAAAATTCTAACTAAGTTAGGGTAGACCTATGACCTAGACGACTCCTAACTGATTAGACTGTCCACGAGAGGTTTAATGCAGACTTTGACCAAAAGCTAATCGGCCAGGTCAGGGCAAGGTTGGTGGGAGGTTTTCCGTCAAAGACGTTCCTTAATTAAATAACCACCAACCTTCGGGCTTTTGGCCCTTAATCCCTTTCCTCGACATTGATTTTGCAGGAGTCAAATTCCAACACCTTCCCCCCTTAGGATAATCTCCTAATTGAGTCCGAGATGTCCCTAGGGCTAACGTCTATTCATTTTTAGTTAGGCTTGGGTTAGTGAGTGCTTGGAATCTGATTTTTGGGCTAAGGAAGGGTGATTAAATCCCCACCTTATCTTATTATGGGTTAGTGCCCTTAAGATAAGTTTGTGCAAGTGTACAAGATAAATAAGATTCACTCAAAGCGATATAAATCAACCAAGACGTGAGTCCTATACTAAATGCAATGCATACGTACCTTGCTCCAGCACTCTTCAACAGTAAAAATAAATGAATTGAAAAGACACGTACTTAAAATGCAAACATCTAATCAATTTTTTATCTTTTCAACAAATGTTTTACTGTTGATTATTAGCAGGCTTATGTGATGGCATATAAGAAAAAGTAAAGTTACAGAAAACTACAATTTATAAAGCGAGCAGCCCTGCAAAAAGACAGTTAGTAGTCCACTCCTTTTTTGCCGCGTTTTAGCGGCTTTGGCCGCGGATCCGCGGCAAAGCAGAGGGCACTTGGTCTCTGCTTTCTAGAGCAGAGGCCCAAGGCCACTTATATGTTACTGCAACTTTAATTTCCTACTTTGCTTGCCTTTTAACCTGTAACAGAGAAGAAAGTTCGTTTTAGTTCTAAAAAATTTTCGAGAAAAATCAGATTTCAATTAAAACAACGTTACCCTCCCCGGCAACGGCGCCAAAATTTGATTGATGCTAAACCTGCACACAAAATACGAAATTTCAGAACTTAAAAAAGGAAATGTGCAAGTGCTCAATTCTTTCGCGATAGCAAGTGGCTATGCGGGTCGTGATCCACAAGGAGGGTTTTGCGATAGAAGCGTTTACGTTCTTTATTGAAATCTTATGAAAACAAAACGAGAGTTCTTCTCTGTTTTTAAGTTAAGAAAATAAGAAAAGAAAGTTAAAGGTTAGAGTTAAGAAGAAAATGATAGAATGAGGAAGGTGGAAAAAATCAGAAAGCGGCGAAAGCGACTATGTACAAATGATTCGAAAAAGAATGATTTGGAAGAGGTGGTGATCTATACTAAAAAAATAAAAGAAAAGAAAGAAGGTTGAAGAAATACTTACCTAATTTGAGTGATGACTTACCTGGAAACCTTGCATGTTCTACCTTTGTTTAAGAGGCGTTCAACGCATAGATCATAAGCCCGAGCTCAGTCCCCGTTCGCATTATATCATCAAGTCTCGCACAAGCATGAAGTGATACGTCTTGAGGAGGAGAACGTCTTCATGAACTATCGTTGGCACTCACATAACATCGTTATACTTGTGCTTTGGAATTCACTTGTAAACCAAAATTCTTTAAGGAGATGAAGAGAAAATGAGCCCAAAGCCCACCAAAATTCTGAATTAAATCAGAGTTAATTCGCACTCAGTAAATCAGGACAAAATCAAGAGGTTGAAAACGGTTGAGAAGAATCCTCTCAGAATCGATCGGTTAAAGCCAAGAATCCAAGGCCATTTCGTCACACTCCGGGACTCAAACTGAAAATTCAACAAAGGATAAAGTCAGAAGGAAACACCAGAACGACCCACCAACAGGGTGTGGCCATCTGGCCCAACCCTGGCCACGGAAACGCGGCAAAAGCCGCGTTTTCGCGGCAAGGTTGGGGAGTTAGGGGGAGCGTTTGCTCCCCCGATCTCCCGGGATCTCCCTCGTGTGGGTTATGCCTATAAAAGGGCAGTCTTTGTGCTGAAAATGGGACGCCAATGCAGAGTTAGGATTTAGACTAGTTTTTTATTTCTTAGTTTAGGTTTTTGTTTTTCTTGTTCATGTAATTTTAGTTTTTATTTATGTAATTCAGAGGAGATCAACTTTCATCGAAGAAAAAGAATGAAGCTTGGGCTAAGAGTGACAATGGTGTAAGGTTTACTTCTTTTCTTTGATCGTTATGAAATCGAATCGATGTTCTTTCTTCGTATGTACTTCTTTTTAGTTTTCTTCTTCTTCTTCTTTTCTACTTCACTTTTCTTTTTGGTACAACTGTCTTCCAAGTGAGTTTAAAGCATCGAAAGAGTCTTGCCTTTGCGAGTGCCACCGATGGCTCATGACGATGGAATTGTGAGTCTCTCTGTATCATTTCATGCTTGAGTATCTTGATGATGTAATGTGGAAGAGACCAAAAATCGACTCTTATAGGCTATGCGCTGATTGCCTCCAATTCAAGGTAACATCGTCGCAAAGACTCAAGGTAAGCTTTTGGTGAAAAGAAGGTAAGTAATTGTTTTTATTTGTTTTCTCTTATTTCTGTAAATTAAATCACAAACACCATATCTTCCAAATCACTTCTTTCCCACTTCTTTGTAAATAATCAATTGTACATAATCGCTTTCTTCGTTTTCTGATTTTCTCCACTTCTTCATTTCTCATTTTCTTTCTAACTTAAACCTTTAACTATTCTTTCATTTTTATAACTTAAAAACAGAGAAGAACTCTCGTTTGGTTTTCATAAAGATTTCAATAAAGAACGTAAACGCTTCTATCGCAAAACCCTCCTTGTGGATCACGACCCGCATAGCCACTTACTATCGCGGAAGAATTGAGCACTTGCACATTTCCTTTTTTTTAGTTCTGAAATTTCGTATTTTGTGTGCAGGTTGTGCCTCAATCAAATTTTGGCTCACACCACAAAATTTGATTGATGCTAAATATGCACACAAAAAACGAAATTTCAGAACTTAAAAAAGGAAATGTACAAGTGCTCAATTCTTCCGCGATAGCAAGTGGCTATGCGGGTCGTGATCCACAAGGAGGGTTTTGCGATAGAAGCGTTTACGTTCTTTATTGAAATCTTATGAAAACAAAACGAGAGTTCTTCTCTGTTTTTAAGTTAAGAAAATAAGAAAAGAAAGTTAAAGGTTAAAGTTAAGAAGAAAATGATAGAATGAGGAAGGTGGAAAAAATCAGAAAGCGGCGAAAGCGACTATGTACAAATGATTCGAAAAAGAATGATTTGGAAGAGGTGGTGATCTATACTAAAAAAATAAAAGAAAAGAAAGAAGGTTGAAGAAATACTTACCTAATTTGAGTGATGACTTACCTGGAAACCTTGCATGTTCTACCTTTGTTTAGGAGGCGTTCAACGCATAGATCATAAGCCCGAGCTCAGTCCCCGTTCACATTATATCATCAAGTCTCGCACAAGCATGAAGTGATACGTCTTGAGGAGGAGAACGTCTTTATGAACTATCGTTGGCACTCACATAACATCGTTATACTTGTGCTTTGGAATTCAGTTGTAAACTCAACAAAAACAAACGAGGTAAAGTAGAAGAGGAAGATGAAAACAAAAGAAAATGAAAGTAAAGAAGAACATAAAAATGTTACCTTTTATTGCTTGAAACGATGGAAGAAAGGAGGAGGGTACATCGGTGTCACTCTCAACATATTCCTCTCTCTTACTTACATGAATCATCATCTAACCTAAGCTTACATACACATTACAATTACATAATAAAGAAAAGAAAGACCTAAACTACAAATGAAAACTAGGCTAAATCCTATCTCTGCATGGTCGTCCATTTTCAGCACAAAAAATGGCTTTTTATAGGCAGAAAACCCAGTAAGCAGGATCCCGGGGAGGTCGGGGGAGCAAACGCTCCCCCTAACTCCCCAACAATGCCGCGGAAACGCGGCTTGGGCCGCGTTTCCGCGGCCAGGGTGTGGCCAGGTGGCCACACCCTGTTGGTGGGTCGTCCCGGTATTCCCTTCTGCTTTTATCTTCAGTTGGTTTCTTCGTTTGAGTCCAGATTTCTGACGAAATGGCCTTGGATTCTTGGCTTTAGCCGATCGATTCTGAGAGGATTCTTCTCAATCGGTTTTCAACCTCTTGATTTTTTCCTGATTTACTGAGTGCGAATTAATTCTGATTTAATTCAGAATTTTGGTGGGCTTTGAGCTCATTTCCTTTCTTCTCCTTAAAGATTGGGCCTGCAAATAAATTAAACAATTAATTAGGACAATGCAGGCTTTTATTCTATAATAAGTATGGATATATGATATTAAATATGCAACATTAGCGACCAATCAGTGGAGAAAAGAGAGAAGGATGGTGGTGGAGAAAAGAGAGGAGGCTGCTGAAGTTATAGGCCGACGGAGGGTGGCCTGTAACCCTCGGTTCCCTAGGTACGGATGTCAATACTGGTGTCTAATACCCGATGTAATCATGCTGGTAACCGGATTGAGACTGTTCCAGCTCAATATTTTATTTCCCAATTTTTGAATTTTTCTAGATTTTTTGGAAATTTTTGGTGATTTTCTGAATTAATAGAGGTTAATTTAATAAAATAATGTTTAAATACTTATTCAAAAGTAAAAGAAGGAAATTTAAATAAAATAAAATAAAAATAAAATAGGAACAAAACCCTTTTTATTGTGTGCGAACCCGCGAGCAGCAGATAGGGAGTGAACGCACCAACCATGATGCCATCATGGCTGTTGTAATAGGAAGGTAAACGATTCTTTTTAATCGTTATTTCTTTAACCTTAACAATTGACACACAAAACCAAACCTACTTTGATTGCTTGTTCTCAGGATTCGAAACCCATGCCTCTAACCCCAAATCCTTACGTCCACGCCACTTTGACATTTTGGATTTTGGCTATAAGCCACGCATATATATTATTTAAAATGCATTGCCTCATCTTCTTCTCCCCAACAACCCACGTTCTTCACCATTTGCTGCACCCACTTCACACACAATTCCCCCACTATTTTCCATTCTGCACCACGACTCCCACGCCCACCACCTGCTCCCCTCTCCTCTCACTCACGTCCACCCACTCTCTCTCTCTCTTTCTCACCACAGCCACCAACCCATGCCTCTTTCACCACCAGCAGGCTCTCATCCACTTCCAGCGTGTAGCCCAGCCATGGCGCCTCCCAACCTTCTCCTGGGCTCCCTCCCTACGCGCACTGCAACCCTAGGCTTTCCCCCATGGCACTCCACGCATCCACCCCCATGATCAACATCCACCTTCCCTTGGCAGCCCAGCATCACCCGCAGCACCCTCCCACCTAGCCACTGCTAGTATTTTGAGGGTATTTCAAAATTAAACATAGTTTTTTTAGTCCCACATTGGATAGGAAAAGAACTCTTTAGTGGTTATATAGGGAGTCTCTTTCATGATGGGTTGTGTGGGCTAGAAACCAGGGGGTGTTCGCGCGCACACAAGCCCATTAAGGCCCAGTGAAGGGAATTGGGTTACCGGATCCAGAAAAAACCTTAATGCGCCCGCATCGCACGCGCAGGGAGGTGCAAATCCGGTTTTCAGAGCCTCGCGGGGTGTGCCTGAATAGGCTAAGTTTTGCCAATTTTATTTTTGGATTTAAAATAAAAATAAAATCTTTTCAAATCCTGTCATAATATTTGGGTTAGAGATAGCTGTTGAGATTCGTATCTTTCCATGTCCTGTCTTGTCATTGTAGTGACACTTTCCAAGGCAATTTTGTTTCTCTGCACAAGGAAAGATTGGTTCTCTGTCCAAGGATTATGTTCTCTTCCAAAGATTTTTTAATGATGATAAACTCTCTTTATAAAGGATCTATTCCCTTCTCTCAAAAATAGAACTCAATCATCTTCCTCTTCCTCTGAAATTTCCTTAGACTGTTCAGTTCTTCTCTGTATCTCTGGAGGAAACAAAACCGAGCTGTTCGAGGGCCTGTGCATTGCGAGTGCACGCTTGCAGGGTCAGCGATCGTTGAATCCTGGAGGGTAGGCCGCTATCAACTTGCTGCACCGAGATACTCTCCAGAGGGGCGTGATCTACTCTTAAGGACAGTGCTCGGCACGCCTCGATCAACATAGAGAAGTTCCTTCCTTCTTGAAAGTTTAATTTAATTAGAT
Source organism: Agave tequilana (assembly GCA_038442645.1). Classification (NCBI taxonomy): domain Eukaryota; kingdom Viridiplantae; phylum Streptophyta; class Magnoliopsida; order Asparagales; family Asparagaceae; genus Agave; species Agave tequilana. The sequence continues at coordinate 40,569 of JAVJIF010022230.1, forward strand.
TAGTAGTATTTCATACATTATTTTACAACAATCTTAAGAGTAGATATGGATACTGCTATGGTTGCTGCTACTAATGTTAAGTCTCTGCCTGACATCTCTAGGATTGAACCATTTAATGGAACCCACTATAAAAGATGGCAAGAAAAGGTTATGTCCACACTTGATGTAGCTGGTTATGCTTTTGCTATAACTGATCCTAAACCAGAGAAAGAAAAGGAATTGCAAAACTGGGAAAAAGCCAACAAAATCTGTAGACACATCATTCTCAGCACACTTAGTAATGCAGTGTTTGATGTTTACTGTCCTTATAAAACTGCAACTGAAATTTGGAAAAGTCTTAATAAGAAATACATTCTTAAAGATGCTGGAACTCAAAAATTTGCTATTGAAAATTTTCTGAATCATTTCTGATGAAAAGATATTTCCTCTCAAATGCATAAATATCATGTTCTAATTGATGATCTTAAAAATGAAAATATCACCTTACCCGAATCCTTTGTTGCTGGAGCCCTAATTGAAAAACTACCCGACTCATGGAAAGATTATAAGAAAGAACTGAAGCATAAAAGAAAACAAATGAACCTTGAAGATGTAATAATTCATATTAGAATTGAAGGGAAAAATAAAGAAAGAGAGAAAACTGAAAGGGCCAAGGAGCTTACTTCCAAGGCAAATCTAATTGAAAGCAAGCCTTCTAAACTAAAGAAACATTTTCATAAGCCAAACTTCAAATCAAATCAGAACCCTAAGATGAAAAGAAACCTTAATTCTACTTTCAAGAAGAAAGGAAACTTTTTTGTGTGTGGCAAACCCGGACTTTACTCAGCACAGTGTAGATTTCGGAAGACTGGTGAGGCTCCATCCAAACCACAAGTTAGCCTGGTTGAGAGTGACATTATTGCTGCTGTAATATCTGAAGTAAACATGGTCATATAATAAGAATTGGGTGATTGATTCCGGGGTAACCCGACATATATGTGCCGACAGAGGAGCTTTCTCTTCTTACTCCTCTGTTGATGATGGTGAACAAGTGTTCATGGGCGATTCGAGACCCTCACCCGTTGTGGGTAAGGGAAAGGTGCTTCTCAAGCTCACTTCAGGGAAGATCCTTTCTCTTACAGATGTGCTTCATGTTCCTGAGATTCGTTGGAGCCTCATTTCTGTTTCCCTTCTTGGAAAAGCTGGAGTTAAGGTCTGCTTTGAATCTGATAAAATTGTAATGATTAGGAATGGACAATTTGTTGGTAAAGGGTACTGTAATCAGGGTTTATTTATGCTGAATGTACTTGAAATCATGAATGAAAATGCATCTACTTCTTCTGCTTACATGATTGACTCTTGTGATTTTTGGCATGGTAGGTTAGGACATGTTGGTTTTTCTTACATTAAGAAATGAAAGATATAGGTCTCTTGCATAATGTAACTATATCTGATCATGACAAATGTGAAATATGTGTTGAATTTAAATCCACTAAGAAATCATGTAAAAGTGTACAAAGAGAATCTGAATTGCTTGAGCTTATTCATAGTGATCTTGGTGACCTTAAAAATAACTTAACTAGAGGTGGTAAAAGATTCTATATCACCTTCATTGATGACTGTTCTAGATATACAGTAGTCTATTTGTTAAGATCTAAAGATGAAGCCTTTGAAATGTTTCTGAAATATAAATCAGAAGTTGAAAATTAACTAAATAAGAAAATCAAGAGATTGAGATCGGATAGAGGGTGAATATGAACTTAAACAATTTAATAAATTTTGTGAGCAACATGGCATAATTCATGAGACTACCCCTCCATATTCACCTGAATCTAATGGTGTTGCTGAAAGGAAAAATAGAACACTCAAAAGTATGATGAATGCTATGCTTATAAGTTCTGATGCACCTCTGAATCTGTGGGGGGAGGCTATACTCTCTGCTTGTCATATTCAAAATAGAATACCCTATAAGAAAACCGGTATAACTCCATATGAAATCTGGAAAGGTCATGCACCAAGCTTAAACTATTTAAAAGTGTGGGGGTGCCTAGCTAAGGTTCTTCTACCTGAACCCAAAAGAAAGAAACTAGGACCCAAAACTTTTGACTGCATGTTTATAGGCTATGCACATCATAGTGCTTCATATAGGTTTCTTGTGATTAGAAGTGACAATAATGTTATGGAGATTAACACTATTGTTGAAACTAAAAATGCAGAATTCTTTGAGCATGTTTTTCTATTAAAAACTCATGTTGATAAAACTTCTCATGCTTCTTCATCTAGTCATGCACAAGAATTTGATGATAATGAACAGATTGAACTAAGGAGAAGTAAAAGAGTTAGAAAAGAAACTGACTTTGGTAAAGATTTCTTTACATTTCTTGTTGGTGATGACCCTCTCACTTATAAAGAGGCGATCTTGTAACGCCCCGATCCCGGCGGATACGGAGACGTCACTGCAACGTATATACGTAGGTCAGAACTACCCTCCCGTATATACGCTAAGCATCAGTACAGACAAGAATCAGAGTACGGAAGCAAATGGTGCATTATACATTCCAACATATATATCCAATTACAGAATTATCACCAGAGTATCACTAACATGCGCAAATGCGAGAGTACAAAAGATATACAAGAGTAAAACAGCATAAAGGTACTCACGAGTTTAAAAAGAGAAACTCGAGAGACTCACAGGGGGCCTGGAAGGATGGAACTCTGAAAGGCCTGCTGGGGATCCACGCTACCGCTGCGCTACTCCGATCACACGCTCCTAGCTCCATGACCTGGACGTGAGAATCCAGGGGAGTCAAATGATACTCCCCAGGCGAGTGTAGAAGGAAAACCAAGTGGTGAAGCAGGGTGAGCACAATAATGCATATATCAAGTAGGAAATACTCAGGAGACAGATAGGATAGAGCAGGTAAGAATAGATATGGCATGATAATCATAAAACAGGGAATCCGAATAAAACCAATCCGAACTACCATAATACTCATAAAACACGAAATCCGATATAAAGTCCGGGAAAAGCAAATACGGTAAGGCACAGCACAAATTCATAGCTAATTAAGATGCAGGCTTTGGTATGCGTCCCATTCCACATACCTCTACTTACAACTTAAAGAGCCGATTATTATGACACTTATTATTACTCGTCTAACCCATATATCTAGGTATGTGTCTCGGTGTATACCCGGTATATATCCCAACTCACATACATCCATATATAAGAAAGTCGAGGTTGTTATTGGAAACAAGCGGGGGTATCAACGAACTATGTTTACAGTGGGTCCCGTGCATGCCCGGGACCACGGTCAAGGGTATTCCGCTGCATGGAGACGGAAACAGCCGCGAGGCCTATCCAGGAGGGACTTATGAATGCCCTTTATAATAATGAAGTAAGGAATAAGGGAGCCAGCTCTCCCCTCGGTCCCCTGGAGTACCACAGGTCAGACCGGATATAGAGTGCACAACCTAATGCCACTGTAAACACGAACACATATCGATATCCGCATGTTTCCCCCGACCCAATACAAGTTGGTACTTTTTAGGATTCATTAGTTTAATTATCACTTTACGGGAAAACAGGAAATAGACATGATCAGGAATAAGGAATACAGAAGTGCTATATAGTCAGGTCACTGCATGTAAAGCAGGAATACAATATACAGGTCACTGATCATGACACAGGATCATAAGTCAAGGTTCCCGTAAAGATGATAATCACAAGTCAAGTCATCATGCTGGGTGTAAAGTGATAGCATGATAGGGTGATGATATATAACAAGTAACCAATCATAACAAGAGATGGATAATAATCGGGTGGCAAGGTTATGTCAAGAGATTGATAATAGTCTGGGTAAGTCAGGTCATAACCAGAGGGTCTTACCAAATAGTAGCATGTCAGGTGGTCAGGTGATAACACTCTAGATGTCAGGTGATATACATGTGTTAAAAGGAAACATGTAACTGACAGGTCTGAATAATAGCAGGGCAAGTGATAACATATCAGAAACCAAGAATACAACGACCACGAAGGGTCGGCCACGCATGGTATATGATAAAGAAACAAGCATATCAGAAATCAAGAATACAACGACCACGAAGGGTCGGCCACGCATAGCATAAAGCAATAAAAGATATAAAGCATGAAATACAATACATGAAGACTGGAGTAATCAATAAAATAGGAAAACAAGAGGGTAGCGAGTGAGAACACTCGCCTGAGTCACCAATATACCGAAATATCCGAAATCCACGGAAGTTCGGGATGCGCCATAACCTGTGATATAAATATGTAGAGGGAAGAGGAGAGAGAAAGAATTAGAGAGAGAAAGAGAGGTTTAGAGAGAGAAAGTCTAGAGAGAGAAAATGGGATTTTTTAGAGAGAGAAAGTGTAGAGAGAGAAAGTCTAGAGAGGGAAAGGGATTTCTAGAGAAAGAAAATGTAGAGAGAGAAAGGGATATCCTAGAGAGAGAAAATGGGATTTTTTAGAGAGAGGAAATCTAGAGAGAGAAAGTGGGAATTTTTAGAGAGAGAATCTAAAGGGAGATTTCTAGAGAGAGTCTAGAGAGAGAATTAGGGTTCTCTTTAGAGAGAGAAAGAGATGATGAGAGAGAGAGAGAATCAGGAGAGAGAGAGTGCTAGAGTGAGAAAGAGAGGAGAGAGAAAGAGAGAGGAGAGAGAAACAGTGAGAGAGAGAGAGAGGTTGCAGTGAGAGAGAATGAGAGAGAGAGGGAGATGAGAGAGAGAGAGAGAGCTAGAGTGAGAAAGAGAGGAGAGAGAAAGAGAGAGGAGAGAGAAACAGTGAGAGAGAGAGAGAGACTTCCAGGAGAGAGAGAGAGGGAGAGAAACAGAGAAGGGGGCTGTTGCCCCCTTGCTCCCGCACACAGCGCCCCCCCCTTGGGGGCGCTCGGCCCTGGCCGCCGGCCAGGCGGCGGCGCCGGGCGGCGCTGGCCGCCGGCGGAGGAAGAGGGGGCGGCTGCCCCCTCAACAGAGAAGGGAGGGGGGCTGTTGCCCCCCTCCAGCAGAGCAGAGAGGAGAGAGAGGGGGCTGTCGCCCCCTCCTCAGCCCCGCACAGGGGCCCAGGCGGGCCCCTCGGCCGCCCACGGCCGCCGGCAGGGCGCCGGCGGCGCCCGGACTGGGGTGGCGCCGGCCACCCCAACGAGAAAAAGGAGGGGGCTGCTGCCCCCTCCACAACCGCGCACAGGGGGCCTCAGGCCCCCTGGTCGCGCCCAAGGCCGCCGGCAAGGCGCCGGCGGCGGTCTGCCCTCGCCGGGGCAGCGCCGGAGGAGAGGAGTCGGCGGCGATGGTTCGTGGCCGGATCTAGGAGGAGGAAGAGAGAGAAGGAAGTGGGAGGAATTGAATGGTGGAGAAGATAGATGAGGAGATAGAGAGAGAGAGTTGAGGGAGAATTTGGGAAGAGAAGTGAGAGAGAGGGAGAATTTTGGGGGGAAGAAGGAGGAGGAGGTGGTTGTCGCTGGCGCCAGGGAAGGAGGAGAAAAAGAAAAAAAAAGAAAAGAAAAAGAAAAAGGGAAAAGATAAAGGGAAGGAAGAAAGAAAAATAAAGAAAAGAAAAAGAAAAGAAAAAGAAAAGGAGAAAGGATTGATGGGAGATGGTGAGGTGGAGATATTTGTTGATGAGGTGGAGAAAATGGAAGTGTGTGGAAGTTGGTGGAAAAAGGAAGGAAAAGAAAGGAAAAGAAAGAAAGAAAGATTAAAGAAAATAATAATATAATAATAAGGTTGAAAAATCGACTGTCTCCGAAAAATCCCCAAAAATACCCGGAGGTGGAAAACGTCATCCTGAGGAATAATATGAAATCGGTTTTCAGAAATAAAATCTCATTTTCAAATTAAAAATCCGGAGCCAAGCCAACGCCGATACCGGTCTACACCGGGTCGGCCGGATTTTGATAAATTCCGAAAAATCCCAGAAAATGCATTAAAGAAGAAAATATGATTTTAAGATATAAAGTGAAAGCGGAATTCAGAAATTCAATTCCGTTTGTAAACTAAAAATCCTGGAATCAGTTACCTACCGACTCCGAAGGAATTTTCATAAAATCATAAAATCCTCAGAAAAAGAATGTAGGTAGAAAATATAATTCTAAGAAATAAAGTCTAAAGGACCATCATGAAATTCCTAACTGTTTGTGAAATAAAAATACTGGAATCAGTCTTCTACCGACTCCGGGAGAATATCCATAAATTCGTAAAATCTTCAGAAAAAGTATTTAAGTATTAAACATAATTCTAAGAAGAAATGTCTAAAGAACCCTCTAGAAATTCTAAACAGTTTGTAAGATAAAAATTCGGGAATCGGTCAGCGGCACTGGCCGACACCGGTTTTGAAGAAATTCATTTTAATTCCAGAAAAATCTAGAAAATCATAGAAAATATATAATAATGGAAAATGATATTTAAAACTAAAATCGGTTAAATCGGAATAGTAAAAAGACCAAATCGAGTAATATTCTAGGATCGGGCCTTCGGTTCAGACTAGGGCTGACTCCGAATCCACGAATCCAAATCCAAGACAAAACAGTCATAAAAGGAATTCATAATACAGAATAAATACAGGAAACAAATCGAAAAAAAATACGATCGGAAAATCTGAATACGCAACTAAGTACGTATTCCGGGAACAGGGTATTACAATCCACCCACCTTACAAAAAATTGCGTCCTCGCAATTTCGTTAAGGGGCAAATTGAATACAAAGGGGACAAAGGCTGGAATTTATACTAATTAAGATATGAAGCACTATAGGTAGGGCTCTCAAGTCAACTGAATAATAATCATACTCTGCATTTCCGGCTGATGATGTCGTGGCTGTGTAATAAATCTTTAGAATAATGCTGAATAATACTGATGATGTCGTGGCTGTGAAATAAATGAATACTGATGATGTCGTGGCTGTGTAATAGATATACTGATGATGTCGTGGCTGTGTAATAAATGAATAAAGAAAACCCTAATACTCCTGAGCATAATAATAAGGAAGACCGATAATTAAGAATCCCGACTGCTGTCTTCTGAAAGATAGCCAGATCAAGATCGATCTGGAGAATACCAAGCTTCATCAAGTTGGCCGAAGAGATCACATAAGAGCTTCATTCTGAACCAGCCACTACCTCTCTAGTCTAGTCATATCTTAAGATAGTATAAGGCTTCATAAAACCAAAACATAAAACCAAAACAGGGAAAGGATAGGAGAGATCAGGAATCCAAGGAAAAGATAGTCAAGGAGGGATTTGAAATCAAAGGAAAGATAGTCAAGAAATAGATAACTCTGCACTTGCAGTTGGAATGTATAACCAAGACTCATGTATTCCAGTTGCAAATCTCTTTACCATTGATTTGCCTTCTGGACGTACTGAGGAGGTTAGAGCCTAAGCTGACCTAAGCTCTGACGAGCCTAAGTTGACCTATGCTCTGATACCAACCTGTAACGCCCCGATCCCGGCGGATACGGAGACGTCACTGCAACGTATATACGTAGGTCAGAACTACCCTCCCGTATATACGCTAAGCATCAGTACAGACAAGAATCAGAGTACGGAAGCAAATGGTGCATTATACATTCCAACATATATATCCAATTACAGAATTATCACCAGAGTATCACTAACATGCGCAAATGCGAGAGTACAAAAGATATACAAGAGTAAAACAGCATAAAGGTACTCACGAGTTTAAAAAGAGAAACTCGAGAGACTCACAGGGGGCCTGGAAGGATGGAACTCTGAAAGGCCTGCTGGGGATCCACGCTACCGCTGCGCTACTCCGATCACACGCTCCTAGCTCCATGACCTGGACGTGAGAATCCAGGGGAGTCAAATGATACTCCCCAGGCGAGTGTAGAAGGAAAACCAAGTGGTGAAGCAGGGTGAGCACAATAATGCATATATCAAGTAGGAAATACTCAGGAGACAGATAGGATAGAGCAGGTAAGAATAGATATGGCATGATAATCATAAAACAGGGAATCCGAATAAAACCAATCCGAACTACCATAATACTCATAAAACACGAAATCCGATATAAAGTCCGGGAAAAGCAAATACGGTAAGGCACAGCACAAATTCATAGCTAATTAAGATGCAGGCTTTGGTATGCGTCCCATTCCACATACCTCTACTTACAACTTAAAGAGCCGATTATTATGACACTTATTATTACTCGTCTAACCCATATATCTAGGTATGTGTCTCGGTGTATACCCGGTATATATCCCAACTCACATACATCCATATATAAGAAAGTCGAGGTTGTTATTGGAAACAAGCGGGGGTATCAACGAACTATGTTTACAGTGGGTCCCGTGCATGCCCGGGACCACGGTCAAGGGTATTCCGCTGCATGGAGACGGAAACAGCCGCGAGGCCTATCCAGGAGGGACTTATGAATGCCCTTTATAATAATGAAGTAAGGAATAAGGGAGCCAGCTCTCCCCTCGGTCCCCTGGAGTACCACAGGTCAGACCGGATATAGAGTGCACAACCTAATGCCACTGTAAACACGAACACATATCGATATCCGCATGTTTCCCCCGACCCAATACAAGTTGGTACTTTTTAGGATTCATTAGTTTAATTATCACTTTACGGGAAAACAGGAAATAGACATGATCAGGAATAAGGAATACAGAAGTGCTATATAGTCAGGTCACTGCATGTAAAGCAGGAATACAATATACAGGTCACTGATCATGACACAGGATCATAAGTCAAGGTTCCCGTAAAGATGATAATCACAAGTCAAGTCATCATGCTGGGTGTAAAGTGATAGCATGATAGGGTGATGATATATAACAAGTAACCAATCATAACAAGAGATGGATAATAATCGGGTGGCAAGGTTATGTCAAGAGATTGATAATAGTCTGGGTAAGTCAGGTCATAACCAGAGGGTCTTACAAATAGTAGCATGTCAGGTGGTCAGGTGATAACACTCTAGATGTCAGGTGATATACATGTGTTAAAAGGAAACATGTAACTGACAGGTCTGAATAATAGCAGGGCAAGTGATAACATATCAGAAACCAAGAATACAACGACCACGAAGGGTCGGCCACGCATGGTATATGATAAAGAAACAAGCATATCAGAAATCAAGAATACAACGACCACGAAGGGTCGGCCACGCATAGCATAAAGCAATAAAAGATATAAAGCATGAAATACAATACATGAAGACTGGAGTAATCAATAAAATAGGAAAACAAGAGGGTAGCGAGTGAGAACACTCGCCTGAGTCACCAATATACCGAAATATCCGAAATCCACGGAAGTTCGGGATGCGCCATAACCTGTGATATAAATATGTAGAGGGAAGAGGAGAGAGAAAGAATTAGAGAGAGAAAGAGAGGTTTAGAGAGAGAAAGTCTAGAGAGAGAAAATGGGATTTTTTAGAGAGAGAAAGTGTAGAGAGAGAAAGTCTAGAGAGGGAAAGGGATTTCTAGAGAAAGAAAATGTAGAGAGAGAAAGGGATATCCTAGAGAGAGAAAATGGGATTTTTTAGAGAGAGGAAACCTAGAGAGAGAAAGTGGGAATTTTTAGAGAGAGAATCTAAAGGGAGATTTCTAGAGAGAGTCTAGAGAGAGAATTAGGGTTCTCTTTAGAGAGAGAAAGAGATGATGAGAGAGAGAGAGAATCAGGAGAGAGAGAGTGCTAGAGTGAGAAAGAGAGGAGAGAGAAAGAGAGAGGAGAGAGAAACAGTGAGAGAGAGAGAGAGGTTGCAGTGAGAGAGAATGAGAGAGAGAGGGAGATGAGAGAGAGAGAGAGAGAGCTAGAGTGAGAAAGAGAGGAGAGAGAAAGAGAGAGGAGAGAGAAACAGTGAGAGAGAGAGAGAGAGACTTCCAGGGAGAGAGAGAGGGAGAGAAACAGAGAAGGGGGCTGTTGCCCCCTTGCTCCCGCACACAGCGCCCCCCCTTGGGGGCGCTCGGCCCTGGCCGCCGGCCAGGCGGCGGCGCCGGGCGGCGCTGGCCGCCGGCGGAGGAGAGGGGCGGCTGCCCCCTCAACAGAGAAGGGAGGGGGGCTGTTGCCCCCCTCCAGCAGAGCAGAGAGGAGAGAGAGGGGGCTGTCGCCCCCTCCTCAGCCCCGCACAGGGGCCCAGGCGGGCCCCTCGGCCGCCCACGGCCGCCGGCAGGGCGCCGGCGGCGCCCGGACTGGGGTGGCGCCGGCCACCCCAACGAGAAAAAGGAGGGGGCTGCTGCCCCCTCCACAACCGCGCACAGGGGGCCTCAGGCCCCCTGGTCGCGCCCAAGGCCGCCGGCAAGCGCCGGCGGCGGTCTGCCCTCGCCGGGGCAGCGCCGGAGGAGAGGAGTCGGCGGCGATGGTTCGTGGCCGGATCTAGGAGGAGGAAGAGAGAGAAGGAAGTGGGAGGAATTGAATGGTGGAGAAGATAGATGAGGAGATAGAGAGAGAGAGTTGAGGGAGAATTTGGGAAGAGAAGTGAGAGAGAGGGAGAATTTTGGGGGGAAGAAGGAGGAGGAGGTGGTTGTCGCTGGCGCCAGGGGAAGGAGGAGAAAAAGAAAAGAAAAAAGAAAAGAAAAAGAAAAAAGGGAAAAGATAAAGGGAAGGAAGAAAGAAAAATAAAGAAAAAGAAAAAGAAAAGAAAAAGAAAAGGAGAAAGGATTGATGGGAGATGGTGAGGTGGAGATATTTGTTGATGAGGTGGAGAAAATGGAAGTGTGTGGAAGTTGGTGGAAAAGGAAGGAAAAGAAAGGAAAAGAAAGAAAGAAAGATAAAGAAAATAATAATATAATATAAGGTTGAAAAATCGACTGTCTCCGAAAAATCCCCAAAAATACCCGGAGGTGGAAAACGTCATCCTGAGGAATAATATGAAATCGGTTTTCAGAAATAAAATCTCATTTTCAAATTAAAAATCCGGAAGCCAACCGCCGATACCGGTCTACACCGGGTCGGCCGGATTTTGATAAATTCCGAAAAATCCCAGAAAATGCATTAAAGAAGAAAATATGATTTTAAGATATAAAGTGAAAGCGGAATTCAGAAATTCAATTCCGTTTGTAAACTAAAAATCCTGGAATCAGTTACCTACCGACTCCGAAGGAATTTCATAAAATCATAAAATCCTCAGAAAAAGAATGTAGGTAGAAAATATAATTCTAAGAAATAAAGTCTAAAGGACCATCATGAAATTCCTAACTGTTTGTGAAATAAAAATACTGGAATCAGTCTTCTACCGACTCCGGGAGAATATCCATAAATTCGTAAAATCTTCAGAAAAGTATTTAAGTATTAAACATAATTCTAAGAAGAAATGTCTAAAGAACCCTCTAGAAATTCTAAACAGTTTGTAAGATAAAAATTCGGGAATCGGTCAGCGGCACTGGCCGACACCGGTTTTGAAGAAATTCATTTTAATTCCAGAAAAATCTAGAAAATCATAGAAAATATAAATAATGGAAAATGATATTTAAAACTAAAATCGGTTAAATCGGAATAGTAAAAAGACCAAATCGAGTAATATTCTAGGATCGGGCCTTCGGTTCAGACTAGGGCTGACTCCGAATCCACGAATCCAAATCCAAGACAAAACAGTCATAAAAGGAATTCATAATACAGAATAAATACAGGAAACAAATCGAAAAAAATACGATCGGAAAATCTGAATACGCAACTAAGTACGTATTCCGGGAACAGGGTATTACAGATCTCCTCTTCGGATGCTCCATTCTGGAAAGAGGCTATTAATAATGAATTAGAATCCATATTATCAAATCACACTTGGGAACTTGTTGATTTGCCACCAGGTGCAAAACCAATTGGTTGCAAATGGATATTTAAAAGAAAACTAAAAACCTGATGGGTCTTTGAATAAATTTAAAGCTAGATTGGTTGCTAAAGGATACACTCAAAGAAAGACTTTGATTATTTTGATACATTTGCTCCTGTGACTAGAATTGCATCTATTAGAGTGTTGTTTGCTTTAGCATCTATTGATAAGCTTGTGATACATCAAATGGATGTTAAAACTGCATTCTTAAATGGAGAACTGGAAGAAGAAATATATATATGGACCAACCTGAAGGTTGTCTGACAACAGGAAATGAACACAAAGTCTGCAAACTTGTAAAATCTTTATATGGTTTAAAACAAGCACCCAAACAATGGCATGATAAATTTGATAGTGTTCTTGTTTCTTATGGTTATCAGATTAATGAGGCTGATAAATGTATCTATACTAAATTTAAGAATAATGTTGGTGTTATAGTATGTTTATATGTTGATGATATGCTTATATTTGGTACAAGCTTAGAAATTGCAAATGACACCAATTATTTTTGTCCTCTAACTTTGACATGAAAGACATGAGTGAAGTTGATGTGATCTTAGGAATTAAAATTAGTAGAGATTCTGATCGTATCATGCTTTCACAAGGATACTATATAGAAAAAATGTTAAAAAGATTTGATCATTTTGACTGCACTCCTGTTTCCACACCTTATGATGGCAGCATTCACTTAAGAAAAAATAAAGAAGAAAGTGTGTCACAATCTGAGTATGCACAAATCATTGGTAGTTTAATGCACTTGATGAACTATACACGACCTGACATTGCTTATGCCGTGGGACGACTTAGTCGTTACACTCACTGTCCTAATAAGGACCATTGGATAGCATTGTATCGAGTGCTAAAGTATCTGAAAGGAATTATTAATTATAGTTTGACATATTGTGGCTTTCCTTCTATTTTAGAGGGATACTCAGATGCTAACTGGATCTCTGATTCTGATGAGTTAAAGTCCACAAGTGGATATGTGATCACACTTGGTGGGGGTGCGGTGTTTTGAAAATCATCCAAGCAAACTGTCACAGCTCGCTCCACTATGGAGTCTGAGTTTGTTGCCTTAGAGAAGGCAGGTACTAAAGCTGAGTGGCTCAGGAATCTTTTGATTGATATACCAATTTGGAAGAGACCAGCTCTGTCTGTGTCTATTCATTGTGATAACCAAGCTACTATTGCTAGAGCTAAGAATAAAATATACAATGGAAAGAGTAGGCATATACGCCTAAGACATAAAATTGTAAAGCAGCTGCTAGATGATGGGATCAATCTCTTGACTATGTGAGGTCAGAAATTAATATAAGTGATCCATTTACCAAACCACTAGGGAGAAAACTAGTAGAGAATACATCGAGGGGAATGGGACTCATGTCTATAACAAAGAGTCAAAAATGATAGTAACCCAACCTATGTGATTGATGAACTTATGAAGTAGGTTCATATAGGTTATAACAAATCATTTATTGAGTTGAAGATGCACTATCATTATTTTATTATTGAGAAGTCCCTTCCTATGATGTAGATAGTGCAAATTGCAATGTGCAAAGGATGAGCATTAGCTCTTAATGGATTACCATAGTCCTTATTCGGTGGTGTGTTTAATTGCAATGCACACTTGATGGATCCACCTATATGAGTGTGGAAGTGGGGCCGCTTCCTATGAGAATGTAGACATATTCTCTAGAGCGCTCATAAATATCCAAGTAGGGCGCATGGCCGATTCGCGCCAACCCGTTTTGAACAGCACGGTTCTATGAATGATATGTGGGTTGTAGGTCAATGATCCATAATTAGGAAGATTGGTTCATAGAAACTTTATATTTCACCAACTTTATGTGGGACACACCTACATATCCTAGGTAGTGGTTCATAGACCAAAAGTCACCATTATTGATGCATTGAGTTCTTATGTTTCCTCCTCTTCTCTCTCGTTCCTATTGTCCTTCCTTTTAATTTTGAAATAGTGGGGGATTGTTAGTATTTTGAGGGTATTTCAAATTAAGCATAGTTCTTTTAGTCCCACATTGGATAGGAAAAGAACTCTTTAGTGGTTATATAGGGAGTCTCTTTCATGATGGGTTGTGTGGGGTAGAAACTAGGGGTGCTCGCGCGCACACAAGCCCATTAAAGCCCAGTGAAGGGAATTGGGTTATCGGATCCAGAAAACCTTAATGCGCATGTGCGCCCGCATCGCACGCGCAGGGGGTGCAAATCCGGATTTCAGAGCCTCGCGAGTGTGCCCGAATAGGCTACGTTTTGCCAATTTTATTTTTAGATTTAAAATTAAAATATAATCTTTTCAAATCCTGTCATAATATTTGAGTCAGAGATAGCTATTGAGATTCGTATCTTTCCATGTCCTATCCTGTCATTACAGTGACACTTTCTAAGGCAATTTTATTTCTCTGCATAAGGAAAGATTGGTTCTCTGTCCAAGGATTATGTTCTCTTCCTAAAGATTTTCTAATAATGATAAACTCTCTTTATAAAAGATCTATTCCCTTCTCTCAAAAATAGAACTCAACCATCTTCCTCTTCCTTTGAAATTTCCTTAGACTCTTCAATTCTTCCCTGCATCTCTGGAGGAAACAAAACCGAGTTCTTCGAGGGCCTGTGCATTGCGAGTGCACGCTTGCAGGGCCAGCGATTGTTGAATCCTGGAGGGTAACCCGCCATCAACCTGCTGCACCGAGATACTCTCGTAGAGGGGCGCGATCTACTCTTAAGGACAGTGTTCCGCACGCCTCGATCAACATAGAGAAGTTCCTTCCTTCTTGAAAGTTTAATTTAATTAGATTAGCAGTATTTCATACATTATTTTACAACAGCCACAAGCCACGCACAGCAGCGCCACCTAGCCACCGTGTGCCCCCCTTCCTCCTCCTCACAGCCGAGGGCTGTCCACTCCCTCTTGGCGTGTGCCACAGCCCACACGAAGGCCGCGGCAAGCCCCCGCGTGCCCTCTCCATCTCAGGCCGCACGCCCTCTTCCATGGCTTCCCATTCTCCGCCGAGCTCCGTCGTGTCTTTCGGCAACCCTGGATCTTTCCCCCGGCCGTTGCTTCCTCTCCCATCTCTATCAGGCCTCCCCAATAGCAATCAACAGGACCCCTTCGCGGCACACCTCGGCAGCATAACTCACTCCTCCCCATGCCGTGACCAAGCATCGAACCGGAGCCCCCGTGTGCGTGTGCCATGGCGGAAACTTTCGCTTCCCTGAGAACTCTCAGGTTCTTTTTATCTTATCTCTTTCATTGTATAGTATAGCTATATAATTATTTATGTGTGTGTTGTGATTTTATATGCATGTGTCTGTAAGTGTATTATGTAGGTTATATTATGTGCTTGTTGTAATGCACGGGTTTACAAATGTGTAGTGTGTGCGTGAGCTTAAGTTTGTGAGCGTCGGTGTGTGGGATTTCATCTTCCGGCCCTCTCTGGGTTGTCGTCGATCGCCGTCGGGGAGCGCGGACGCACCCGCGTCCTTCCTGGCGAGGTTCTCTATCCATCGATATCCTCCGTGGCCTCCGCCCTCTCCGACGGAGTCTCAGTCGGCGCGCCGCAAATCACCACATTATTATGTGAGTTTACTTCTCTCTCTGCATGTCTCTCTCTCCTTGTATTTGTGAACAAGTGTGTATGTTTTTAATTATAAGTGTTTTGTTAGTGTGTGTGTTTAAATATTTATGTGTGTAGGTTATAGTTTTAATTAATTATGTGTAGGTGTATAGTTAGCAGTTGGGTAAGTTCACAAGGATCAGATCAATGCGTTCCTTACACAGTTCTCGGGTGTCATCGATGGTTATGGTCCTGCTGGATATGCTTTATTTGTTGCGGTATATGCTGGATTGGAGTTACTTGCAATTCCAGCTATCCCATTAACCATGTCAGCTGGTCTCTTGTTTGGTAGTTTTATTGGAAACATCTTCCTCTCGATCAGTTGGACCTAGCTGAAACCGTAGCCTTTCTCATTGCTAGATATTTTGCCGTGAACGTATTCTTATATTGGTTGACGAGAACAAAAAGTTCCTTGCGCTTGATAAAGCAATTGGACAGAATGGCTTCAGAGTTGTTACTCTGCTACGCTTGAGCCCTTTTGCTTCCATTTTCTCTTGGAAACTACCTATATGGTTTTACTTCAGTGAAGTTAGTGCCTTTGTGTGTTCATATGTGACCCGGAGTGCAAAGCGTTTCGGACTCGTTCGTGCGATCCGAACTCGGTAATGGGAGATCCAGATTCGTACTCATTGTGGACCTGATACACTGACGATTTGAAAACCAATTCATGGGATGATCCGTAGATTCGTGACAGTTCAAGCAGTGAAGACCAGAGGACGATTCGGTTCTAAAATTACGTTATTTCATGTGAGTGTTTGTTCTTGTATCATTTCCTCATTATTTTTGCCAGTAGATGTTCATGTACCTATTCATATCATTTCGTGTGACCACTTGATATATTTTACCAGTATGACTATACGTATCACTTCATAAGACATAGCAAGTGTCTACTTCCACATTATTGTTGATTATCTTTATCTCATGTTTACTCATTATCATGTTATGATAGTATTTATGCTTTTTAAATTAATGTACTGTATTATTCATGTTACTGAAAGTTACTGGGAAAACATCATTAGACCGTAATGCTCGGTACAGCTCTATTTATCGTTTACTTGATTACTGTTACCGTACTGTATTGTTACCGTCACTGTCATTGCATTGTCCCAGTATTATAGGTAACATGAATATTGACTGATTAAACTGAATTAAATAATAATGTAAAAAGACAACTTACACTGGGATTGGAGAAATTGATAGAGGAGACAACATCTGTATTTTGGGTAGACCTAGGATACAGGTTGTGCAGCCGAAATGAGGGTTCCACTGCAGGGCACCCGGGGATGACTGGCACCCGGGGATGACTGGCATCCATCTGATATTAGTGTTACTGTTACTGAGTACCTAGTGGTACGATCCTGTTTCAGTGTCAGGCATCTGGGGCCGTGGTCCCGGGCATGTATGAGACCCACTTAATGTTGGCCCAGAGGCCCTTCACTCTAGTTTGATGATGACTAACTCATGTAGTTATTGTTTACTAATAATCTTGTGATATTTAGTTTCAGATATTTGATCAAGATATTAGCAGGTGATTTGGAACTTTCACATGGTTATTCAAGAGCTCGAGTGCCAAGATCGCATCTAGTACTCGGTTGGAATCAAGCTCATTGGATCGTGTTTGGATCGAGTAGACTTGGAGAAGGAGTTCTACAAGAAGACCTCGGTTTGTTTAGTTTAAGATGTTGTTTAGATCTTGTGTAAAGATTAGATAGTGTTGATATGCTCAAGTTCACAATACACACACAAGTTTAAAGTTTCATATTTTGATTTTTCGGTTTAACCGATCTTAATTTTCATGTCAAAAATATAGATATAATATCTTTCATGTATATTGGATTCATCCATATACAATATGCTTCAAATTTATTTCAATATCAAATTTTTGTATTTACATGTGTTTTGGGCAAACGAATTTCCATTTCAAAAATTCAAGTTTTGGAAAATACGGTTTTTGGTTTAAGGTAAATTTTCTATCTCACAAAAATGGTTCAAATTGTTTAGAATATGTGTTGAATTTTACCCACACATATTTCTATTTCAAAGATATAATATGAACTGATTTTTGTGAAATTTATGTGATTTTATGGGATTTAATCAAAGGAAATAACCAAGTTTTTAATCCCTATAAGTGATTGACCTGGCTGTCTGCCGGTCGACCGAGGCAGAAGTCGGTCGACCGGTCCGGTTGACCGACGTGCACAGGACGTGCACGCAGCCAAGGTTGGGAGGTCGATCAACCAGGTCGGTCGACCGCCAGAGAGCAGAAGCTCTGTAGAAATGGCCCCGGTCGACCAGCAGAGAGCTTTGCTCTTTGTTTCCAGTCTCCGGTCGACCGGCCAGTCGACCGGTGGCTCAACGGTCATAAATATGACCGTTGGCCGGTCGACCGCCCAGCGATCGGAAGGGCAATTTTGCCCTTTTCTGCTGCCAACGGGCAGAAATTTTGTGGGGTCATATATACCCACTTATTTGAGCTGGTTTCTTTAAGAATTTTAAGAGCAAAAATTTTCATCTTCTTAAGTGTTTTAACAATAAGTTTTAAAAGAGTTTTTGGATTCAAAAGATCTATCTTCATTTGTTTTAAAGTGTTAGAAAAATCAAAGAAAAAGAGAAGTCTTTGGGATTTATTTTTGTTCTCCATTTCCATTATATCCTAAAAGTTTTCCCAAGTATTTTCTTTGTGTTTTTGATTTTTAAACTCTTAATTTTCTCACACTTGAGCTATCATAACTATCCTATCTATTAGGATCTAGTTTTGTGAGAAAGATTTGGTTTGTGGTCTTTGTGATCACCTAGTGCTGTAAACCTCATTTCCTTGAGTTGTTGATATCCCTCTAGTGAGAGGTGATTGTGGAGGTTGTGTTGGAATCCCTTTAAGTGTGAGGTGATTATTGGTGTGTTGGCTAAGTGACTTATCCCTCAAGTGTGAGGTGATTGAGTTTGTTGGTATCCCTCTAGTGAGAGGTTGATCTCGTATTAGTGTTGTACCTTGCCTCTTGTGTAGAGGTTGTATTATTGAGAGAGGAGTTGTATACTTCCAGTTGTATTTACCTAAATCCTCAGTGAAAGAACCCTGTGTGGGAAGTGTTGTGTGGACGAGTTAGTGAAAATCCTTCTGTGTGAAGGCGGGTACGTAGAGTTGGGTACTCGAACCTCGAAACATATCCTTGTGTTTGCCTTTGATCCACTATCTCTAACTCTCCCTTTTATATTGTGTCTTGCATTGATTCATATTGATCATTCATACTTATATGCTTGATATTGCTTGTGTGTGTGTCTCACTTGTGTTGAACCAAGAGAGCTTTACATAGCAAATCAACTCTTATTTAGAGGAATTTAGAGGGGATAGTCCAGAGCCCTTCACCGGAAATTCGGCTACACCCTTTGGTTACACTAAGTATGTTACAATTTGTTTTTAATTCTGCATTATTTGTCACTAGATTAGCCTTACACCTATTCACCCCCCCTCTAGGTGTACTTTCAATTGGTATCAGAGCCTACGCTCCTGATATTAGGTTTAACTACCTAAGAGTGAGATCTTAGTTGTTAATCTATAGTTGCATTTGCACACATACTTATTTACACACACTTATGGACTATCTTGCACCTCCAATGTATGATACTTCCAATATTGATGTTTGGAAAGCTAGGATGTCCATGTATCTAAAAACCCAAGGCTTGCATGTTTTCCTTGCAGCTACCAAGAAATCCTATCTTAGTAATAGCAAGCATATAGAGGCTAATGCACAAACCCTAATGCCACTTAGAAGCACGCTTAATAAAGATTATATTTCTATGATTTCTCATTGTGATTCTGCCTTGCAGTGTGGAACACCTTGACCTCTCCCGCGCCACAAACACAAAACATTGTGGAGGAGGAATCTAGTGGAGAAGAATCCGAACAACAATGCTACATGGTCCAAGGGAATAACCCCTTGAGGTAAATTCGGAATCTTAATTTGATGATTGTGCTAGTTCTTCCGGCGATGGTCATATTAATGCCGATGTTTTAAATGAAGAACTATCAATTGTTTGTGAAAAATTATTAAAAAATACCAACTTTTGAAAAAGAAGAGTTTTGGACTTAATAAAGAAAATAAGGATTTAGTTTCAAAACTTGATTTGGCTTTGCAAGAGAAGGAAGAGATCTCAAGTGAACGTAACTCACTTAAATCCCAACTTGACCTTGCTCTAAAAGAAAATGAAATTTTGATAACCAAAAATAATTGTGACATTGTTTTAAAGAAAAATGAGGCCTTATCTTCAAAACTTGATTTTGTTGTAAAATAAACCAATCTTTGAAAAATAAAATTGCTTCTATTTCAAAGGAATTGGACTTAGTTTTTAAGAAAAATATTTCTTTGAAAAATGATATTGATACACATGTTTGTCATGCTAGTGTAGATTCATCATTTAGCTTACCTATTGCATGCTCTACTTTATCTTCAAGTATTAAAAATGATATTTGTATTTTGAAGAAAAATGTTGATTGTTTGGGCTCCACTTTGAGCCACTGTGCCATGAACCACACACGATTGGAATCCATATTTCATAAGAAACAAGTTCCTCCTATGCATGCACACAAATCACGGCATACACATGCTCCTCACGTTCATACACATAACACTATGTATGCTCATGTGTACAATTGTACACATTGTGGACGTAAAGGCCACGTTGCAAAATTGTTATGATAGGATACATGATTCAAATTTTGCAAATAGATTTGTTTGGGTTAGGAAAGGAGCTAACCTCCATGGACCCAAAAGAGTATGGGTACCAAAGCCACTCCTATTCTATTTGATGTAGGTGTGGGCTCTCACATGACGTGAGAGTTGTTAGTGCCTTGAGGTGTATGCGTTTCGAGTCAAACGGTGACACTATTGGATGCATCACTTTCAAGGGGAGTTTGGTGGGAGGACCACCTTGGTTTGGAGACATAAAGATGTGCCCTAATGGTTTTGGTAACAATCTTTAAACTCTTATTTATGTTTACATGCTTTCATCATTGATTTTTAGCATGTTTTAGCTTTTCATGATTAGTATGTTAAATGCCCTGATAATAAGACCTATGACATACATGCATAGTATTTGAGATACACCCATGCTCTATATGGATTTATATTATTGTGTTCTCACCTTTAGTTTAACTATGTTGTATATCATAGCTCTAATCATGTGCATTTAGCTCAATGATCATATTAGTCTATATATTTTGTTTTATGTTTCATGTCTTGATTACATGTTTAAATGTTGCTTTCATTAAAACTTGTGTATATACTTGTATAACTAGTGAGCCACAAATTAATCATTATATGTTTGTACCAAATGTTCATTTATACCTATTAGATGTACTAGTATAGTCTATTTTGATGATTCTCGCATTTCAAACTTGTATTCCCATTTTATACATGTTTTAAATATGTTTAAATTCATGTATATGCTAATTTTGCCAAAACTTTAAGATATACATATATAACCTTGAGTCATTTGCCTTTACTCTTTGTGGACTCATTTGTGTTTGGATATGTATGTATACTTTTAGTTTAGACTAAACATACATATACCTTGAAGTTGATTTAGTTTTAATGATTTTGTTAAAGGAATTTCATATTGAGCTTCATTGCTTATTTCCATGATTATGCTTTTCACATAATTCTTATACACTAACTTTACTTGATATTTTCTCATGACTTTGTTTTCATGAGTATGCTATGTGCTTTATAGATTTTGAGTATTGAAGATCGTGTGACTTACATGTTTTTCATGGAATATATTCTTGTTTTATTCCTTTCTTGAAGGATTTCGTACTAGTTTTCAAAAGTACCTTTAAACTAGTCATTATTCTTCAATTGGTAGAGTTTTCAAAAATGTTAAAATTATTTTCAATCCTATTTTTGAAAACCCCTTCCATCCCAATGGGCGGACGGACAGGCGACCATGCCTTGTGAGCTTAATTGAAAATCTTTTTAACATGTGCATGAGAGGGTGGTTATTTATGAGTTATATTCTTGATCCTCATTGTATTTTTCAATTGGTATCACAATTTATATTTATTTTGTATACTGATTAGTCTCTAATTTTGCATAATTTTTATCACATCTTCACATTTATTTCGTATTAAATTCTGCTAATAAAGTTTTGCTTGCTTGATTCTAGGTCCATGGTGTGCAATGAAGAAGAAGACCCTAAATCACAATTTAATTGGTGATTAAAGGCTTATTAAGATAGCCATTGACTTAGGAGGCTGATTCTGTCAAAACCAGGGGCTGCAAACCGGAAACCGGGCACAAAAACTGACAGGAAACAAATAGGACAGCGCGCGGCTCGAAGCGCCGCGGCGCGGCCATCACAGGGCCGCGAAAACGCGGCCCTAGCCGCGTTTCCGCAGCTGTACGGGCGCGACCGCGCCTGCGTTTTGGGCCAGGGTTTGCCCCTGGCCCCCTTGTTCCCCTGGTGCCTATAAATACCCCCCTGGGGTCTCATTCAGGAACATATATAGAGTTTAGATAGTATTTCATTCCATGTTGTAGTTTAGTTTAGGTTAGGTTAGTTCTTCTTCTTTCTCTTTGTATTTTTCATTTATTTTAGATATTGTATTAGGAGAAAGAGTGATACATGAGTGGAATGTAATAGTGCTTGTAATAGAAGGTCAAAAGCTATGCAAGGTGCTCTCTTTACCTCTTTTTGTTTTCTATCTAACTTCTTTACATGTTTAGCTAGTCTTTTCTCTCATGGCAACTAACCACTAACCACCAAGTAGTCTAACTTCTTATTTGATAATCCACATGCTCTTGTAAGAGTCATTGATGGCTCATGATGATGGATCTAACACTTTAACTTCCTAACTCTCTAACAAGCTAACATTATTTTATTTCATGCTTGCTCTTATTGGGTTCTGATGATTTAAGTGTAGCTTGAACTTATTTTGTTGAGTTGGGCTGTGATGAGTTACATATGGGTCATGATTTGAATCGCTCTTGAACCAAGGACTAGTGATGGCCAATGATACATGTGAAGCAACTATCACTAAGAGGTTAGCGTGTTAGCGTGTTGGTGGAGTCATTAGTAGTTAGCGGCCATGGGTTTTCTTTCCTTTTCACTTATTTTAGAAATATTTCAAAAACTATAAAAATCATTCTTTTCTATGTTTCCCACTTCTTTGTTTCACCGTACTTCTCTTTTCCATTCTTTGTTTTCTTTTCTTTTCATTCTTTAAAACTTTGAAGAATCTTTAACACACACGTGAATCAACCGGTAAATCTTCTATCGCCTCCCATTCTTGTGGATTCGACTCGTTTTAGCCTCTATACTATAACGGAAGTATCGAGGAAGCCAAAGCACACACACTTTAAATCTTGATTTCAAAACATACACTTTTTGTGCGCAATTTTCCCTCGATCAAATTTTGGCGCCGTTGCCGGGGATGAGAACGGTTTGATTTCATGTTTTTATTAACTTTTCTTCTTTGTTTTTGGTGTGCAAGATAAATTTTTGGCATTGTAGAAGTCTACACTTTCTCTTGTGTGGTTGGGTAAATTCTTGTACATTCATATACTCTACTGCTATTTTTTTTTATATTGCCTGTACACTGTAAATAATTTTAAGAATTAAAATACGGAAATTGGATGCTTTAAAACAGTTTAGATATTTACATCTAGGCACATGTCAATTTTCATTCCAATATACTATATTTTATTCTTGTGTTGTTGTGATATTGATAGGAGGTGTACATATGACATCGCATATAGTATAGGACAAACACTTCAGTGATTTACTCGCTTTTTTGTGTTCATTCTTATCTATATTGCACACTTGCACATATTTAATTTAAGTGCAACACCCAATACAATATAAGGTAGGGAAGTCATTACCCTCCCTTGGCCCAAAAATTCACCTCTCCACTCACACAGCCCAAGCCTTAAAAAAATTTGTTAGACATTGGCCCCTATGGACATCTTGGACTCATCTAAGAGATTGATCTAAGGGGAAAGTTGTTAGAAGTTGACTCTTGTCAAATCGGTGTCTAAGGTTGAGGATTGAGAGGCGAAACCTCGAAGAATAGTAGTTGGTATAATTAGGCCCGTTGCTCTGGCACGGATACTTCCCACTGATCTTGCCCTTACTTGACCGATTAACTTGTGATCAGCTTCCGACAATATACTCCCCGTAGACAGTCTAACCAGTTAGGAGTCGTCAAGGTCTAAGTCAACCCTAGCATAGGCATGTTTTCTTTTTCTTTATCGTTGTTTGTTTGTTGGTTTGTTTTTCTTTTTTTTGTATATTGTGAAATGGATTTTAACAACAATAATTCTTTCAATTAAAATATGAATCCATATTTCACTCTGACCTCATTTGACTCGGATAACTCCGACCCGGCTATGTACAATATGAACCAACCATATATGCCGAGTTGGGAGTATCCGACTCAATATGACCCATATCCTCAATTTTATGACTATAATTTTCAAAATAATTTTAACTCTTCACAGAGTCAATGGGGATTCACCTCCCCTGAGTCAAATTTTCAACCGCCTTGTCCACAATTTTTATAAAGTTCATTCCCTAATTTTGGTTCATATACTCCTTTTCCTGTTCTACCAACCGAAGAAAAATCTGATTTGGAACGGAGTATGGAAGAGTCCTTACAAAAAATGCAAAATTTGCTCAATTCACAATCCTTCACAAATCAAAATCCACATATTCCTTTTCTCGAGCATCCAATTGAAGAAGAATCAGAGCTAGAAAAGAGTTTGGAAGTCTTTTTGAAAGAATGTAAAACATGTTGGACTCATCATCTCAACCAAAATTTTAAGAGTCGTACTCATCTTTTCAGTCTCACCAATTCAAAATGAACAAGCATCAATACTAGACTTGAGTATGGAACCCTTGCGTGAGTCCGAGCAAAATATGATGGACTCACAATTTCACACAATTTTCAAAATCAACTTCCATACTCATTTTTTCAAGAGGAACCAATGCAAAAAATATGGAAGAAATGATTCAGACTCAAAATTCTATTACACGGCCTATTAGTAGGTTAGACTCACTAATGAGCGAATTGATCAATGGAGAGCGAGGAAAGTCTTTCTTGTCAATCTTTGACCAATCCTTATATCCCTAACTCTGCTGATTGGACCCAAGAATCATGTCATTTTGGAAATCCAACTTCAATTTCATCATACCAACCTGAACTTGATCAAAATCACATCCCTGACATTTTGGCAAGTTATCCTTTTCTTGAAATTGAACTTGATCTTGAATGTGATCCCGAGCCTCATGTTAGTAATTCTATTTCAGTTTTTGATTCAAAATGACTCGGTATCTTTACTGGATTTTTTTCTCTATTCCGAAGTCAACATTGAATCCTGTACCAGTACACTGTGAAATGGAATCACCAATCTCTCATAATCACACTTCATTTATGGGGAAATGTGTGAATATCAATTCTTGGTTTGGACCCTATTATGAACCAATTTTGACTCTCATTGTTGACTCTCGACTTGATCTGAGTCAAATTCCCGAGTCGGTGTCGGTTTTTGTCCTGATCTATTTGCGTCCAACTCCATCATCTTCCAAAATCACACTTCATTATTGGATAAGTGTAACGCCCCGATCCCGGCGATACGGGGACGTCACTGCAACGTATATACGTAGGTCAGAACTACCCTCCCGTATATACGCTAAGCATCAGTACAGACAAGAATCAGAGTACGGAAGCAAATGGTGCATTATACATTCCAACACATATATATATAATCACAGAGTTATCACCAGAGGTGATGAATATTACAATAATAATACATCACAGATATGCGCAAATGCGAGGATACAAAAGATATACATATATGAACAGTATAAAAGGGTGTCCACATACATGTATACAAGGAATGTACAAGTATGAATAGAAAAAGGGCACTCACGAGTTTGCTAAGGGAAAACTCGAGAGGCATACAGGGGGTCTGGAAGGATGGAGCACTGAAAGGTCAACCGGGGTCCACGCTACCGCTGCGCCACTCTGATGCAGCAACAGGAAACCCATACGCTCCAAGCTCCGAAACCTGGACATGAGAATCCAGGGGAGTCAGTGAAACTCCCCAGGCGAGTAGGATGCAAAAGCCAGGTGGCGAGCCAAGGGTGAGTACAAGAGTCAAGTACAGAAGACAGGAGGGTTAGAACACAAATGAAGTATATATAAGAACGGGTATAACGTAACAATCGTAAAACAGGAAATCCGAAGTAAAACTGATCACAAGCAAAATTGATTGTATACGCTTAGGTTACGGTCCCATGAGACTAGTACATCGAAGGAATAATCCAAACAAGGAAACCCTCATCTATATACCGTTATCTCATGCCACAGAAATCCAAGCGTATAGAATCAGAGTTGCAAAGTAGTCATAACAAGAATACATAACAGATGTGACAAGAGTGCATAACAGGTATCAAAACGGGAATCATAACAGTAATCATAACTGGGGTCACAGGAAACACCTATTATTATTATTACTCGTCTGACCCATATATCTCGGTATGTGACCTGGTGTACGGCCAACCCACATACATCCATATATAAGCAAGTCGAGGGTTGTTAACGGAAGTAGATGGAGAACTGATAGAACTTCTTATAGTGGTTTCCATACACCTGGAACCGGCTTTGGAGGCCCAAAGTCCCCCTATTCAGTAATTTCAGATTCACTACCGCCAGTACATATATATATATGTATATACATACTTTTATACCCCACCACTATAAGCAAGATATCATTCCGGCATCCATCTCTTCCTCCCATACCCATACAAGTTGTCCTTTTTATAGCTTATGAACATAATTATCAGATTTTCGGGAATGAGCAATGTCATAACAGTAATACATAACAGTGATCAGTACATAACAGTAATCAGGTACTACATTCCCTCTATCGTGATAATTATAAGAATCGGTGTATCATGCTTGGTGTCAAGAGATAGCATGATAAATGGTGATGTATATCAAGTAACATGCATAACAATGGATTGATAATAAGTCTGGGTAAGTCATGACATAACAAGATGGTCTTGCCAGATAGTGGCATGTCAGGTGGTCAGGTGATAACATACTGGAAGTTAGGTGATATACATGTGTAAAAAGGGAGCATACAACTAACAAGTCTGGAGCAATGACAAGTAGTAACATGGAAGTGACTCAAAGCCTAACGACCACGAAGGGTCGGCCACGCATGGTATATGATAAAGAAGTAAGCATATCAATAGCATGGCACAAGCACAAGATGAGCTACCATAATATAAGCAATAGTAAAGCAATATATGAATCTGGAAATAAGAAGCGAAAATTATCGACTGATGAAACGGGAAACTCAAATAGAGGCGAGACTACTCGCATACAAGAAAGTAGCGAGTGAGAATACTCGCCTAAACCTCAAAGCGCCGAAAGATCCGAAGTCCACGAAATCCGGGGACGCCATAAACTATGATATATATATGTAGAGTGAAGAGGAGAGAGAAAGAGAGAAGTGAAGATGATGTTAGTCAAGATACAAGTCAAGAAGTATAATATACAACATATAAACCAAGTATAAGATCCAAGTTTGAGAAGGTAAATAACTGTAACAAACAGACAGAATTAGTCGACTAGGGTAGGATGAGTAGTCGACTAATAAAGGGGTTAGTCGACTAACAGTCTGGTATAGTCGACTAATACTGGGTTCCAGAGAGTTGATATTCTGATTCAGGAAAAGTTAGTCGACTAGGGTCATAGGGGTAGTCGACTAACAGACATGACAAGTCGACTGATAGTTAGGCTAAGTCGACTAATACTGTGATACAGAGAGTTAAGGTTCCTGGTTCAGGAAAGGTTAGTCGACTAGGGTCAAGGGTGTAGTCGACTAAGGATCTATAGTCGACTAGGATCTAAGGTAAGTCGACTAATACTGTGTTTCAGTAAAAGCTACGTTTCAGCTAAGGGTTTCTAGTCGACTAGGTTCTAGGTCAAGTCGACTAATCGACTGGAAACAGCATACAGAACAGGTTTTCTAGGGTTTGTGTTTGATGATCCAAAATCATAAATTGAAGACACAATTGAACATGATGGGTAAACTTAAGCATACTAAGAAATAACCAAGTATAGGTGATGAAAATTACTCACATGGATTGGTTGATTGGAAGAGGATGATGAAGAGGAAGAAGATGGGTTTGGTGTTGGAGTTTATGACCTTGTGGTTGCTTCCATGGTGATGAAGGAGGAAGAAGATGAAGCTAAAGTGTTGGAGTAGTTGTTGAGGTGGTGGAGATGAAGAGGAATTGGAGATGGTGAAGGCTAGGGCTTTGGTGAAGAGAAGAGAAGAGAAGAAAGAGAAAGTTGAAGTGAGAATGAATAAAGAAAAGAGAGGAAAAGTATTTATATGTTTTGACTTTTGTGAAGGAGGTGCAAATATGATAGAAGAGAGGGGGGTTTTTGTAAAGTGGGGAGGTGAGGTGAGTGTCCTTCTCTTGGCCACTTGGCCGGCCATGGGGGAGAGAGAGAATGAGTGGGATTTAAAAAGGATTAGGTGAAAGTGAGTGGGATTATGTGGAAAATTGGAATTATTGGAAAATTGGAAAAGGCTTTGGTTAGTGGAGGAAGGAAAGAAATAAAGGAAAAGGAAAAAGGAAAATAAATTGGAATAAGGAAAGATATTCCCTTGGAAGTAAAGGTGGAAATAATGGAAGTGGCGGATTCCCGGAACTGAGTCGTGGATGCTGAAATCTTTCGGGAAAATACCGGAATCGTCCGAAATTCAAGTATCTCGGAACGACCCGAAATAATTTACCAAAAATCAATAATAATATATAAAGACCAATAGTGAAATCCGTTTGAAGAAATACTTTATAGTTTTAAAACTAAAAATCCTGGAATCAATAATTTACCGACTCCGTTGGAATTTTCATAAAATCATAAAATCCTCAGAAAAGAATGTAGGTAAGAAATATTATTCTAAGAAATAATGTCTAAAGAATCATTTAGAAATTCCAAACCGTTAAGAATTAAAAATCCAGGAATCGGTCAGCGGCACTGGCCGACACCGGTTTTGAAGACTTTCATTTTAATTCCAGAAAAATCTAGAAAATCATAGAAAATATATAATATTGGAAAATGATATTTAAAACTAAAATCGGTTAATTCTAATTATCAGAATGTCTAAATCGAGTAATACTCTAGGATCGGGCCTTCGGTTCAGACTAGGGCTGACTCCGAATCCACGAATCCAAATCCAAGACAAAACAATCATATAGGGAATTCATAATACAGAATAAATACAGAAAGTAAATCGAAAAAAATACGACCGAAAATCTGAATACGCAACTAAGTACGTATTCCGGGAACGGGGGTATTACAATCACCCACCTTACAAAATTGCGTCCTCGCAATTTCGATAAGGGGTAAATTGAATACAAAGGGGACAGCGGTGGAAATTATACCAATTAAGATATGAAGCACTATAGGTAGGGCTCTCAAGTCAACTGAATAATAATCATACTCTGCATTTCCGGCTGATGATGTCGTGGCTGTGAAATAAATGAATACTGATGATGTCGTGGCTGTGTAATAAAGAAAACCCCGAAAATCCTGAGCATAACAAAGAAGACCGATAATTAAGAATCCGACTGCTGTCCTCTGAAAGATAGCCAGATAAAGATCGATCTGGAGAATACCAAGCTTCATAGAATTGGCCGAAGAGATCACATAATAGCTTCATTCTGAACCAGCCACTACCTCTCTAGTCTAGTCATATCTTAAAATAGTATAAGGATTCATAAAACCAAAACAGGGAAAAGGATAGGAAGGATTTAGGAATCAAAGGAAAGATAGTCAAGAAATAGATAACTCTGCACTTGCAGTTGGAATGTATAACCAAGACTCATGTATTCCAGCTGCAAATCTCTTTACCATTGATTGCCTTCTGGACGTACTGAGGAGGTTAGAGCCTAAGCTCTGATACCATCCTGTAACGCCCCGATCCCGGCGATACGGGGACGTCACTGCAACGTATATACGTAGGTCAGAACTACCCTCCCGTATATACGCTAAGCATCAGTACAGACAAGAATCAGAGTACGGAAGCAAATGGTGCATTATACATTCCAACACATATATATATAATCACAGAGTTATCACCAGAGGTGATGAATATTACAATAATAATACATCACAGATATGCGCAAATGCGAGGATACAAAAGATATACATATATGAACAGTATAAAAGGGTGTCCACATACATGTATACAAGGAATGTACAAGTATGAATAGAAAAAGGGCACTCACGAGTTTGCTAAGGGAAAACTCGAGAGGCATACAGGGGTCTGGAAGGATGGAGCACTGAAAGGTCAACCGGGGTCCACGCTACCGCTGCGCCACTCTGATGCAGAAGCAACAGGAAACCCATACGCTCCAAGCTCCGAAACCTGGACATGAGATCCAGGGGAGTCAGTGAAACTCCCCAGGCGAGTAGGATGCAAAAGCCAGGTGGCGAGCCAAGGGTGAGTACAAGAGTCAAGTACAGAAGACAGGAGGGTTAGAACACAAATGAAGTATATATAAGAACGGGTATAACGTAACAATCGTAAAACAGGAAATCCGAAGTAAAACTGATCACAAGCAAAATTGATTGTATACGCTTAGGTTACGGTCCCATGAGACTAGTACATCGAAGGAATAATCCAAACAAGGAAACCCTCATCTATATACCGTTATCTCATGCCACAGAAATCCAAGCGTATAGAATCAGAGTTGCAAAGTAGTCATAACAAGAATACATAACAGATGTGACAAGAGTGCATAACAGGTATCAAAACGGGAATCATAACAGTAATCATAACTGGGGTCACAGGAAACACCTATTATATTATTACTCGTCTGACCCATATATCTCGGTATGTGACCTGGTGTACGGCCAACCCACATACATCCATATATAAGCAAGTCGAGGGTTTGTTAACGGAAGTAGATGGAGAACTGATAGAACTTCTTATAGTGGGTTCCATACACCTGGAACCGGTTGGAGGCCCAAAGTCCCCCTATTCAGTAATTTCAGATTCACTACCGCCAGTACATATATATATAGTATATACATACTTTTATACCCCACCACTATAAGCAGATATCATTCCGGCATCCATCTCTTCCTCCCATACCCATACAAGTTGTCCTTTTTATAGCTTATGAACAAATTATCAGATTTTCGGGAATGAGCAATGTCATAACAGTAATACATAACAGTGATCAGTACATAACAGTAATCAGGTACTACATTCCTCTATCGTGATAATTATAAGAATCGGTGTATCATGCTTGGTGTCAAGAGATAGCATGATAAATGGTGATGTATATCAAGTAACATGCATAACAATGGATTGATAATAAGTCTGGGTAAGTCATGATAACAAGATGGTCTTGCCAGATAGTGGCATGTCAGGTGGTCAGGTGATAACATACTGGAAGTTAGGTGATATACATGGTAAAAAGGGAGCATACAAATAACAAGTCTGGAGCAATGACAAGTAGTAACATGGAAGTGACTCAAAGCCTAACGACCACGAAGGGTCGCCACGCATGGTATATGATAAAGAAGTAAGCATATCAATAGCATGGCACAAGCACAAGATGAAGCTACCATAATATAAGCAATAGTAAAGCAATATATGAATCTGGAAATAAGAAGCGAAATACTTATCGACTGATGAAACGGGAAACTCAAATAGAGGCGAGACTACTCGCATACAAGAAAGTAGCGAGTGAGAATACTCGCCTAAACCTCAAAGCGCCGAAAGATCCGAAGTCCACGAAATCCGGGGCACGCCATAAACTATGATATATATATGTAGAGTGAAGAGGAGAGAGAAAGAGAGAAGTGAAGATGATGTTAGTCAAGATACAAGTCAAGAAGTATAATATACAACATATAAACCAAGTATAAGATCCAAGTTTGAGAAGGTAAATAACTGTAACAAACAGACAGAATTAGTCGACTAGGGTAGGATGAGTAGTCGACTAATAAAGGGGTTAGTCGACTAACAGTCTGGTATAGTCGACTAATACTGGGTTTCAGAGAGTTGATATTCTGATTCAGGAAAAGTTAGTCGACTAGGGTCATAGGGGTAGTCGACTAACAGACATGACAAGTCGACTGATAGTTAGGCTAAGTCGACTAATACTGTGATACAGAGAGTTAAGGTTCCTGGTTCAGGAAAGGTTAGTCGACTAGGGTCAAGGGTGTAGTCGACTAAGGATCTATAGTCGACTAGGATCTAAGGTAAGTCGACTAATACTGTGTTTCAGAAAAAGCTACGTTTCAGCTCAGGTTTCTAGTCAACTAGGTTCTAGGTCAAGTCGACTAATCGACTGGAAACAGCATACAGAACAGGTTTTCTAGGGTTTGTGTTTGATGATCCAAAAATCATAAATTGAAGACACAATTGAACATGATGGGTAAACTTAAGCATACTAAGAAATAACCAAGTATAGGTGATGAAAATTACTCACATGGATTGGTTGATTGGAAGAGGATGATGAAGAGGAAGAAGATGGGTTTGGTGTTGGAGTTTATGACCTTGTGGTTGCTTCCATGGTGATGAAGGAGGAAGAAGATGAAGCTAAAGTGTTGGAGTAGTTGTTGAGGTGGTGGAGATGAAGAGGAATTGGAGATGGTGAAGGCTAGGGCTTTGGTGAAGAGAAGAGAAGAGAAGAGAAGAGAAGAAAGAGAAAGTTGAAGTGAGAATGAATAAAGAAAAGAGAGGAAAAGTATTTATATGTTTTGACTTTTGTGAAGGAGGTGCAAATATGATAGAAGAGAGGGGGGTTTTTTGTAAAGTGGGGAGGTGAGGTGAGTGTCCTTCTCTTGGCCACTTGGCCGGCCATGGGGGAGAGAGAGAATGAGTGGGATTTAAAAAGGATTAGGTGAAAGTGAGTGGGATTATGTGGAAAATTGGAATTATTGGAAAATTGGAAAAGGCTTTGGTTAGTGGAGGAAGGAAAGAAATAAAGGAAAAGGAAAAAGGAAAATAAATTGGAATAAGGAAAGATATTCCCTTGGAAGTAAAGGTGGAAATAAGGAAGTGGCGGATTCCCGGAACTGAGTCGTGGATGCTGAAATCTTTCGGGAAAATACCGGAATCGTCCGAAATTCAAGTATCTCGGAACGACCCGAAATAATTACCAAAAATCAATAATAATATATAAAGACCAATAGTGAAATCCGTTTGAAGAAATACTTTATAGTTTTAAAACTAAAAATCCTGGAATCAATAATTTACCGACTCCGTTGGAATTTTCATAAAATCATAAAATCCTCAGAAAAAGAATGTAGGTAAGAAATATTATTCTAAGAAATAATGTCTAAAGAATCATTTAGAAATTCCAAACCGTTTAAGAATTAAAAATCCAGGAATCGGTCAGCGGCACTGGCCGACACCGGTTTTGAAGACTTTCATTTTAATTCCAGAAAAATCTAGAAAATCATAGAAAATATATAATATTGGAAAATGATATTTAAAACTAAAATCGGTTAATTCTAATTATCAGAATGTCTAAATCGAGTAATACTCTAGGATCGGGCCTTCGGTTCAGACTAGGGCTGACTCCGAATCCACGAATCCAAATCCAAGACAAAACAATCATATAGGGAATTCATAATACAGAATAAATACAGGAAGTAAATCGAAAAAAATATGACCGAAAATCTGAATACGCAACTAAGTACGTATTTCGGGAACGGGGTATACAATAAGGATGTTGACAAATATGACTCAGCAATTACTTTTGAAAATTGAAAATTAGATGGGGATAAGTTTTTAAATAAGACCGTTCAGTCAATCATTTTTACCTGGGTCATATTATAGAGGTCATGGTGAGTTCCTTCAAGATCCACCATTATCCTGATTGGGTAGCAACGCTTGGCCCAATCTGACCACTACCGGAGCCACCACCATGAGGTAATTTTTCTTCCATTCTCATT
>JAVJIF010022231.1:0-24226 GCA_038442645.1 Agave tequilana
AATTTGCAAACATATTTACATATTAAGCATGTAACACATGCATGAACATACCTATGCATGTGCCTAAATTCTAAAAAAGTTATCTAATGATGGAAATGTCCAAACTTATTCAGGAGCATAATTGGAAACTAGGGTCACAAAGGCTCTCTACATCCCAACTTCTTTGGGAATACATAAATAAACAGAAATAAAAGAAAAGAAGGTTTTTTTTTTGTTGGGGGGATAATAAAGAGAAGAAATCAAAGAATAAAAGAAAGAAAAATAAAATAAATTAACTAGAACTAGGAAAATAACTTTTATTGATATCAAGCTAGTGCTCTCGTACTATGCTGAGATGAAGAAGATGTAGAGAGAACGGTTTAACCCCAATTAGGGATGGTGCCTTATTTATAGAATAGAGATAACACATGTCCTACTATGAATAGCAGACTACAAAACAACAAAAAAAAAAAAACCATCTTTAACTAATATTACAAAAGTATACTATTCTACTCAATAGATGTGTTTATGTAGAGATGGATAAAAAAAATGGATTCAGCTGCGAGTCTTTCTGCTTATCTATATGTACAAAAAAGAGTTTAGAAGATTTTCTCATGATAATAGGATTGACCTTCTGGTTAACGAAAAGGTTAAGAAACTTTATTCTCGAAAACTAAAAACATGAAAATCTAACTTGTACATAAGCTAACTGTGATAAGTGGGAGAAATGGGTGTTTGCAACTTGAATCTACCCCAAAAAAAAATTGCTGTAATTCTGCATGTGTCCTACTTGTTTAAAACTTTGTTTTAATATGAGAAGCTTTTAACAAAACAATTTGCATGTCAAACAATTGACATGTATCACCATAGGACCCCATCCATATGTGCATGTGGGCAGTGGTTCCACCGTTTTGATGATCTTTTATTGTGTTTGTGGCTGACTGGTGGGTGGATTTATTATTGTGATGGAATAGGCTTTGGGAAGTTGTGTTTGCAAGGAATGCACCCTCGGTCATGGATAATACATACAGCAATGTGTGCCTAGGAGATATTTACACTTCTGAGACAAACTTAAGAATACATTTAATTTTTAAAACTTTTAGATTTACATTGACACATGCAGTGGGTATGTAGATCATTAAAAATGACAAGAATCACCACACGCTTCAATTTTTGTGTGTCAACCTTTTGTCCACCCCAAGCAAGTTCCATCTCTACTTATGTGTAACTTCTTCCCAATTAGCAAAGTTTACACACTAAAGTCCACATGCACAATAAGTCAATGATCCATAAAGTTAAATACAATCATTTACATTCTAAAAGTAATGTGCATGTGTAAATCAATAATTTCCAATCTGCATATCAAAACAGGTATTTCTAACAACAAAACAACAACAACAACTAAGACATTTGTCCCAAGTATTTGGGGTAGGCCACATGAACGGATGAACCAAAGAGAATTACACCGGCTCGGACACATGGATCAGCTTTCTCCACTCATTCCTATCGAGCAATATGCCTTCACTAAGACTTTTTGTCGTATGCCTCCATCCATGTTTTCTTCGGTCTCCCCTGCGCTCTTTTAACTTGCCCTAAATTGATACGCTCTACTCGCTGGACTGGTGCATCTGTAGGTCTACGTCGCACATGACCAAACCATCGTAGGCGGTTTTCTCTCATCTTCTCTTCTATAGAGGCTACACCTACCTTAGTATGAATATCCTCATTTCTCATCTTATCTCTCCGCGTGTTACCACACATCCAAGGAGGCATGTGCATCTCTGCTACACTCATCTTCTGGGCATGAAGTCACTTTATAGCCCAACATTCTGTGCCATATAACAAAGCTGACCTAATAGCAGTCCGATAAAACTTTCCCTTCAGCCATAACAGAATGTTACGATCACATAAAACTCATACTGCGCTCCTCCATTTCAACCAGCCGGCTTGGATCCTATGGTTGACATTACTATCGATCTCTCCGTCCTTTTGGATAAAAGCATCCAAGTACTTAAAATGATTGCTCATCGGTATTTCTTGTCCATCTAGTCTCACAATACTATAATCTCAGATTCTCTGTTTACTGAATTACACTCCATGTACTCTGTATTGGCCCTACTTAATCTAAAACCTCAAAATTCTAGAGTTTGCCTTCATAACTCTAATTTGACATTTACCCCAGTCCTCGTCTCATCGGTTAGGACAATATCATCAGCAAATAGCATACACCAGTGTATCTCATCCTGAATAGCTCTAGTAAGCTCATCCATCACTATGACAAATAAGAATAGACTCAATGCAGATCCTTAATGCAATCCAATTGTGATAGAAAAATCACTTGTTATGCCTCCACAAGTTCTGACATTTGCCACTACTCCATCGTACATATCCTTGATTATGTCAATATATTTGATAGGGACTCCCTTTTTCATCAATGTCCACCATAATACCTCTCTTGGCACCTTATTATAAGCTTTTTCTAAATCAATAAAAAGCATATGCAAATTTCTCTTTTCTCTCGAAATCGCTCTATAAGTTGACGAAGCAAATGAATAGCCTCTGTCGTCGATCGCCCCAGCATGAACCCAAACTGGTTCTCTGATATTGTAACATTCTGCCTTAACATGTGTTCAATTACCGTTCCCAAAGCTTCATGGTATGACACATGAGTTTTATTCCACGATAGTTTGAACAACTCTGTATATCACCCTTGTTCATATAGAGAGGTACTAAGGTACTCTTCCTCCACTCATTTGGCATCTTTTTAATTAGCCAGATCTTGTTAAAGAGGTTTGTCAGCCATCTCACACCTATCTCTCCTAAGCATCTCCATACCTCAATAGGAATTCTATCCGGGCCAACAGCTTTCGTTGACTTCATCCTCTTCAAGGCCTCTGTAACTTTAGATTCGCTAATTCTGCGCATATAATTATGGTTCATATCCTGGCACTAAATGGTAAGGTCATTCAAGTCTTGAGTAGAACTACCATTGAACAATTTGTCAAAACAGGTATTTCTAACAAACATGTGAAAACATTCAAACTGCCTATCCTTGGAAAATTTTCAAGTTACTCAAAATTTTGGCATATAATGTTTTAAGAGGTGCAAGAAATATTCAACATCGCAAATCAACTTTGCTAGCTCATATGTTTTTTGTGGGACTGTTGGCCAAGATTCTTTTATATTTTCAGATAGGAATGTAATAAGTAACTTGTTTTAAGCTTGGTAAAAATTACATAAACTAAAAATTCAATACTAGGAACATTTCCCGGAGTTAACAGATACTCTCAAATAGGTATTGAAAGGAGAAAGAAAGACACCAATAGGCATCTACCTATTCTCTAATTCACTAAGCGGTTGTACCCATTTGAGAACATCATTAAATGGTTTAGTATATTTCCGATACCTAAAATAGTGTGTAATGTACTCTGTCAGAGAGTAAAGCCAATCTTGTCCCATGTGATTATGTTGTAATCATACATACCCGGGGCTGCTTCAACAGGTTTGCAATGTTCATGTATTTTCCTTTCCTTTTTTTTTCACTCCCTCCCCTTTTCTTTTATTTGTGTGTTTCTTTTTCTTTTGTGCATGTGTGCTTGTTTATGTTTCTTTTCTTTTCTTTTTTCCTTTTTTCTTTCTTTCTTTTTTTTTTTTTTTGTTGGGGGGGGGGGGGGGTGGGTTGGGGGTTGCAGTGATTTTTCCAAAAGGATTCATGCATAAGCAGATTTTGCAGATTTTTTGTGCACATAGTTGACACAATTTATTAAAAAAAGACTACAAATTATGCATTATCCACTATATAGCACGAACACTCCTATCATGGAGCTGTATCGTGTCCAAAAAGTGTCCTACAGC
Source organism: Agave tequilana (assembly GCA_038442645.1). Classification (NCBI taxonomy): domain Eukaryota; kingdom Viridiplantae; phylum Streptophyta; class Magnoliopsida; order Asparagales; family Asparagaceae; genus Agave; species Agave tequilana. The sequence continues at coordinate 3,835 of JAVJIF010022231.1, forward strand.
TTATTGGACACGTGTCGTGAGTATTTTAAGAATTTGCCACGTATCCGCGTGTCGTGTCCATGTCGTTGTGGCCGTGCCCGTCCAACATAGATTATCCACTTTTTCCATGCAAAGCAATTTGTATCGAGACAGTTCAATGATCATCATCAACAGGAGGGTTACCCAAAAAAGAATAAACTCTATGTATACAACAGTAGTGTAGACAAATTTTCCGAAGAATTGAGTAATTACATCAGCATTTTTGTCTTAGCTACAAAAATGAACTGCTAACCAGTTTGTCAGCCTAATTGCCAAATGCGTCTCTCAATAAAGTGATAGTTTTCACGTAAAAATAGTGGCATAGAACCTTTTGAATACAAATTCAAAATTAGTATTCATTTTTACTGACTCAGCTGGATTGCACAAATGAGGAAGAAATAATAATAATCAGAGTCTAAAAGTTTATTATCTCTAATAACTTTGGGCTAATAGAGTAAAAGGGTTAAGGTGCTGATATATATTTTACTTTGAAAGTAATTCATTAACATAATTATGTATGCAACATGAAACATATCTAGAACTCCAAACACTTACTCATCCAACATCCAATAAGTCCGTCGTTGAAAGCTTTCATTCTCTTCTCCATGAGCATAATAACAGTGTAGAACATCAATACTTTCCGCCTGTAATTGGAAGAATATTATAGCTTTTTGCTAACACTTAATACAAACATCAAAAGCAAAGTTGCATCGATAATTAAAGTTCATCCTTCATGCATGATGGAGGCCAGAGTTCATGACACTCTGTTGACTGAACAACAAATCATTATGATATCACCATCCATTTCAAATTACTCCTCTAATATTACAGGGCAACGCCAATGTAGCTTCACATGATGTCCTAATATAGATCATCAAATGATATGTTTTCCTGACATAAATTAAAAATCAATGAACTATTTACATTCACTTACTTTTAGCCTCTCATGAGCTTCTTTCACGGTCTTCCCATCTTTTTTCTTTCTCCAATTATGTCCATCTTTCCTGAAGTATCTTAAGACCTTCCGATCAAAAAGAAAGAGGGAACCGCCTAACCAACCAAATACATAATGTCAAGATTTATGCCAGCTGGACAAACAAAATCTAATAAACTGTAAATATACACATGATATCTAGGAAAATTGTCTCCAGATTTTAAATTGCTAGGTCCTACAACAAATCACAAGCATTTATAAAACAGCAGTTTGAGATGATTTCCAAAGGAAAATAACAATAACTGCAATCTTGAAGTAAAAAAGAACACTTATTATAATGGAAATATAAGGATAAAACAAGTAGGTATAAGAAGGGGGGAGGGTGTGTGTGGCGGGTGGAATTAAAATTCATAATAATGTTTCATTGAGAATATACAGGTTTCAGCTTGATGTAGCAAGCTAATCTTGCAACAATGACAGTTGGCACCTTGTTCCCTTTGGCACGAACGAAGATCTGTCAGTTGCCCAGGTGTGTCCATGCACGAGGAGGTCTTATATAAGTTGATCATGTATCAAAGCAATCTTGCAACAATGACAGATGGCACCTTGTTTCCCTTTGGCACAAACGAAGATCTGTCAGTTGCCCAGGTGTATTCACAAAGTGGATCATGTACATATGCCCGTATCTCTCCCACTGCAGCGAAGATCAATAGTGGTTAAATAGTCATCGCCCGGTTACTCGAACCAAAACATACCAATGGATGAATGAAAGATAAGGACACAGTTCCAAGGATCACATTCAGACTGATTTTTCCTTCAGCAGATAAAGAGTCAGGCGCAGGAACCTTCCCCACTTTTTCTCTTTTTTGCCCCCCTTTAATCTTGGTGCGAACGAAAACAGTACACCCTCCTACTTGTTGTAAGGTTTGAACCAATAACTACAAAATCTAGATGAGTTGTTCCAGCAAAGTAGCAAGTGTCAACAAGAAATAAACGTTTATTTGACAATATGGAGCTAGCTGTTTGCTAGACCATAGCAATCAACCTTGCTAATGTGTGCAAACCAATGTAAACATGATGCTAAATAATTCAACGTTGCTGTAGGAGTCTTAGAAACAAAGTGTAACCCAGGAAACTTCCCACGAAAACTAAGATCATGAATGTCAAGATCTAACCATGCAAATGAGGCATGAGCCCATAGATGGATTCATGCCAGGCTGCCAGCAATTACAGGAAGAATCAATGAAGAATTTCATACATATATCTTTAATATGAACACAGAGAAAGAACATAAATGTCAATATGCTAGAAAGGCCAATGGAAGGGGAAAAAAAAACCTAAACGATAATGAATGCACGAGCAATGATTATCCTCGTTGAGAGAGAAAACCTCACCACAGAAAATGGCACTCTTGAATGGTAACCAATATTGTAAGACAGCAGCAACTAAAGACAGAATTGAGCAAACCAATACTGTAGCTCTGGGAATTAATAGGAGAGTAAATATGATGATGATAATTATGGTAAACAGGATTGAACTTACTAGTAAACTGGTATTACTCTAAAAAAAACAGACACGGGACATGGGTACGACACGGGCACGGACATGCAACACAGTAATTCCCTAAAAAGTAGGACGCATGGACACAATAACATTAACACTAGAATATACAACATAACACTAGAATACTCAGAATATGTGTAGAATGTGTACAAGCGATAAGGGGAAGTGCTAAGTACATGCATAAATACAAACATAAATATTTTCCTGCATTCGAAGGTCCATGCATCTAATAATTATAATAAAATTCGAGGATATATTTATGCTAAAATTTTAACCTATCATACTTTTTTACAACTTGCAAAAGGAATAGGCCTTACTTCTTCAGCTTTGTATAGATTAGCTCAATGTATTACACTTCTTAAATTGAAAGATATCTAAACATATCTTATCTTTGTGCAAATCAATATTTTGAACATTTTTCCACAGTGCTTTTGACATAAACACACCTAAAGAAGGCATAGAGCTCATTTCGCTCTGTAAAGTAGCTCATATTGGAAGGCAGGTCATACTGCAACCTGGCAGAGATCAATAACTCTCAAGATAAAGTCCTCTAAAACCTATATGCATACAACTTGCCTTTTTTTAATTCTCTCCCTCTAACTTGTAGATTAGTTATTATTTGTAGATGTCATTGTTTACTCCATAAAATACAGTTAAACAGCAGATTATTTAATATCTCAGTTATTTAGTAAGCTAGGACCAAAAATATAGCAGCAACTTATTAGTTATAAACAGCTTGGATCATCCCATACTTATATCTTTAACAATGTTATCTTAAATGATAAAAGTTTTGCAGAACATAGTAACATCGCAGACACAAACGCATATTATCAGTGCAAATTTTTACTGGTGGAAATGCATTACAGTGATGCACATCAGAAAATCATTTTGCAGTGGAAGAACTGTACTGATTAACATCTAGACTATCAATATTACTTGCAGTAGATAGAGTACCAGTTCAAATTGACTTTTAGGCAGGTGCAACAACTTACAAACACACCAAACATGCCTGCTTCTGAATATCATGTGTGCTAATTAAATGAACAATACAGTAAGGATACTTTTTATTCATCTTTTATTTCATCGTCCGTGTAATGCTGCATTTACAGTGAATGCCAAGAATTCACGTAGCCCAACAGTGTGACCCTCATAAACAAAATACTGCAGGTTAAAAATAAAGAATCGTAGGAAACTCCTTCAGGAGGTAACAAACCAAATTGAGGCACTATTAAATTACTCTATGGAAAATTTAAGGCATGCCTACCACTGCCATTACCCCAGTGAGAATACCTTTATTAGGTCCATGAACCCATAAACCCATCTAAGGGTAAGGCCCTCTCACCTCTCACGCAAGCTCCAAAATTGAATGTGATCCCCTAATTTTAGCGCATGCTTATTCTCAGACTAGAACTCTAGAGTGCTTCGGGGCAAAGGGACAAGTGGAGGAATAAGTCTTAACGGTTACGCATATTCTTTCAAAAACATAAGAATAACTTTATTCTCGCCAAAAACAAGTCGTGATGTCTAAGTGGAATAGTACCTTGTCTTTTAGTGCAACCATGCACTCACCTTATCCTGTTTCTTTGTGGGTAAATTTATTCCTTCAAAGGGTAGAATATTCAAGGAATAACTTATTTAGAAATCAAAGGATAAAGTCATCCTTAGACAATGTTATATACTATTATTGTCTATATACTATTGAAAAACAGCGCCTAAAAATAATAAATTACCTTGGCCGTACATGTCTTCAACATGTCTTATTAATCAATTAGGAAAAAATGATGCCTACCACAATGATGAGGTTTAATTCACATATTAGATATCATACATCAACATTATTACCAGGATAGGCTAGGTTCATGTGTCCACTTCCTTGAATTACTACCATAAATAGTGAACAACAAATTCAAAATTGCAGGACATGGCATGAAATTGGGAGCAGGACTACGGTGGACTGTGCATTATGAGTTCAATAGCTAGAACCAGATAAGCTCCCTCCTTTCTACTTGGGTCTTGGTGAAACCCTTGTCTACACACATGAGCAGCCCTGCCTAATGTTATTAACTCCACATGGAAGATGCAGACTTCTGGTAAATTTGACATCGATTTTGCCTAGTGGTTAGTCCATTCTAGAAATTACTTTCCCTTGAAGACCTTCTGTAAGAAATATCCTATGCAAGAGGAGTGACAAATTACCTTAAGCAATATCTATGAAGATATATACATGAGCTGGCGGAGTTTGGATAGGCATGGATTGAGAGGGGAGAACTTTAAACGAGGGATGAAAAATGGATGAGCTAAAGTGGTGAGTAATTTGGAAGACGAGATCATGTGAGAGGAAGCGAAAGGAGGGGAAAGGGAAAAAAAATGAGAAAGTCAGCCCAATGGCTTTGTCATTTAACATAGACCACTATTAGATTTTGCTGCCTAAATAAGCTCCTTAAAAGGTCATAACCAACAACCAATATTTAATGGAGAAGTTCTTCTGTTACCTTGTGTTAGAATGAAATCCAACGGAATATAGGACTGAGAAAACAACAAAGCAACAACACAAAGAAAGCAATAACAGTTAGAGATTAAGATAAGTAGCCTATTTCACACTCATTTCTGGGAAAATCGCTTATCAAATGACCTTCTTTAGAGCCCATACCAAAATGGTCCAGCCCCCTGAAATTTGGGTTTAGTCCCTCCAAAATGAGGATAAACTAAATGATTGTTTAGGGAGGGATTTAGTGGCAAGTACTAGACAAAGTAAGGGTGTGGAAGAAATTTACTCTAAAGACTAAGGCAAAATGGTTAAGTACTATGGTTGGTAGAAAAATTTTGGCACGAAAAATGTGCTGACCTTAATTGAAAAGAGACCAAAGCCAAATTATATAAAGTGTTAAAATAGTTCTTGGAACAATTCCCCAAGTTAGTTGCATGTGGTGGGCCAATAATTGGACATACAAAATCAAACCCACAGGGCCAAGCAATCTTAGTTCTCAATAGTGATCACAACTTAAGTCATGACATTAAGAGTTAAAATTTTCAGCATCTCATTGCTTTATATTAATTTTTACTTAACAAATGCACCACTGATTAATTCAATTATGCAACAAGAATCCCTGACTTAAGCTATACAACAACAACTAAGCCATTTGTCCCAAGTATTTGGGTAGACTACATGAACCAAATGAGAGTTGCGCCGGATCGGGCACATGGATCAGCTTAAACTATATTAGACAAAAATTAAGATTGTATGTTAAATGTATGTGACAATCATGATGATATCAATTATTGATGTTAATATTGTATGCAAATTTGGATCGTCTATTGTAGTGGATGAAGACATGCAGATAATCAGAAGAGCATTCTATCGTAGCAAATTGCATGATTGCGTCTGTGAATAAGATGTCTAAAAGTGTTGTTTTATATCATAGAAGTCAACTTCTTTGCCATAAACCAAAATTCACTTTCTACGCCCACATTATATTAAGCCATAACAAAAAAAAATACAATGAAACACATACTAGTAGGCTTATTTGGAGGCTCTGGGGCAATACGGAATTTCCGATAGTTCCGCAGAATTTCACAAATTTCAGCTGGGCGCAGCCAACGATGTTGTGCTTCTTTAAATATCTGTTCGATGTCTGCATATCCCACAAGAGACAACCAGATCAAAAAAGGTGGAATTGCACCAATAGTTTTTTTAGTAAAAAAGGATTACTGAAACAACAATGAGACGTCCTTGAAAGGTCAATAGACATGTCTTACAGTAACAGCAACAGAACTCACTGAACAACTAGAAAACAGGAAATGAATTAACAGCTGCATCTCATTTTAGACGTCTGGATCATACAGAAGAAGCAAACTAAAAACAAAAAAAATCTTATTAATTTCCACTAATTTATTGATGAAAGTTGTTAATTTGTTATGGAAGTGAAAAATGGTTCATCTGAGACTCGAGCACACACATAAAAAATACATTAGAAAACCAAATTTTATGGAAAGGAAAAACTTATCAATTTCATTACAGAAGAAGCAAACTAAAAACAAAAAATTCTTATTAATTTCCACTAATTCTTGATGAAAGTTGTTAATTTGTTATGGAAGCAAAAAATGGTTCATCTGAGACGCTAGCACACACATAAAGAAGACATTAGAAAACCAAAATTTGATGAAAAGGGAAAACTTATCAATTTTCATTAACTTCTACATAAAATTTGTCTCTCTGGAAATGGATAATAATTAATCACAAACCCATATTTGAACCTGATAGCTTTAGTTTAGATCCAGTAATGAATCTTGCATCTCTAGGTTGGGAGTTGGGGCTAAGGTATGGATCTCATAAATTAAAAGTGATCCCGCTGGATCGTGTAAGATCCAACCAAAATCAAACCCATTGCCATCAGTAGGTTTTGTGGGAGTCGAGAAATTAGGTTCGCAGAGGATTATGTGTTGATCAGTCAACATGATATCAGTGTATTGAAAGCCACAAGAAGTTTTCAATTGCAATTGCCAAGCCTATGAATGTGAATCTATTTTAAGCTCATTCATGTACCTAGGGAAAGTCTTAAAATATTCACTTTTTTATTAGCTTTATGAAACCTAAGGATTTTAGAGTCCCTTTGGAGAACCTGTAGTGTCAATTTTAACCATAATTTCTTTGAAATAGTATCTATATAGTTAGCTAATTTGTAATAAATCCATCAAGTTATTCAAGTCCTATTTACTTAACCTAATCCAAAGCTACCAAAAACTATCAGCAGGGAAGAGGGTGGTTGAAACTTGAGTACTTCGAACTTTTAATATATCTAGCAATATATATTATCTATATAATTAGCTTACTTGTAACAAATCCATCAAGTTATTCTAGTTCTTATTTATCCCAATCCAAAGATACCAAAAAATGGTTAGCAGGGGAGAGGGTGGCTGAAACTTGAATACTTTGAACTTTTAAATATATCTAGTAATATTCCTAGTGTACCAAGATGGTGAGTGAGGAATTAAACCATATGCTCCTTGATATGAAAAAAAATTGACAAGCTTCCTATTTCACTATCAGAGTCCTTAAGCTCACCACTACAATTATCTCACTTAAAGTTAACTTTCTCTTGAGAGGTCAACTTGACAAAGGTAAAGAGAACTACATGTAGCAGCGATCATTCTTTGGTTATAGTCCTATTGACAAGCTTCACTCTATTTTGGCTTCCAATCTTGCAAAGAAAACTTTAACCAACACCAACTCAGATTTAAGACAACTCTTCCTTGCCAATTGATGAGGCAGTTGATGTCAATCTCACCAAGACAACCCTAGGCAAGTGACACCCAATACTTGATGCCTTACTAGCTCATAAATACGCAGTCTCCCGCTTTATTATCAAGTAACTTGAAAAAAATTAAAGACTTATTTGGCTAATTGCACTACATATAGCACACTTGATCTCTCGCCACTTAAAAACTACTTAGATGCATTCCTTGAACAAAATGTGGAAAACAAGTTTTTCAAGATAAGAAAGGAAGTTGGGTGAGTTTGGCAAAAGGATATGAACCAGGTATGAGGTTTCGCCCATTTCATCCTTATTTTTGGTTGTTTTGCTCCTTTCATCCTCACATGTAGTTTTCGGTCGCACTAATTTTCGGCCAATATACATTTGGTATCATCAACTTTGTAAGTTTTCGACAGTTCCAACAAATAATGAAACCTAAATAAACACAAAAACAAAAGGAGAGAGGAAAAACGTAATGTTTCTAATTAATAATTTCATCTCCCTCCAACTTCAGGCATCCCAAATGAGCATATCCTAATTTTTCATACTTAGATCAAAATTAGATATTTTTATTAATTCTAATTACATTCTTAATTTAACTTTAAATCAACAGTTTTCATATTAGTTTGGATTTATTTTTGGTCAATTGTTGAGTATAAACCATCAAAAGTTCTTCCGCTTAATTTAACACCCACTTAGCCTACATGTTTATAACCTACTTTTACACATCGTATATGCAACAAACTAAAAGATGCCTCCTTGTTCGAATGGAAAGTTTTTGAATTTCTTTCCTGGCCTTCATATTTGTAAAATTGTACATATTGTGTAGGCAACAAATCAAGTAGACTACGGGTGTGTTTGATGTTGCTTGTGCTTATATATAAGTCTTTTAAGAAAAAGGACTTATCCAAAAGCACCTTTTAAAAAAAGACTTTTAGAAGGCTTATCATGTTTGGTAATTTTAAAATTTTAAGTGTTTTCAATAAAAATTAGTATTTAAAGTAATTTGTTAGAAATAACTTGGCTAAGAAAAATACATTTAAAATTCAAAAATTTAGTTAAAGGTCAGATTGCATGATCGATCATGCAAGAGAAAAATAGGAGATAATTGTGGGGTGATTTCTTCTTTTGTGGTTGGGACAAGCTAAATTTTCTGGCTTCTCTAAACCGCAACCTTTTAGCTTGTGTGTAATATCTCTCAGTAAATAATACTTGATTAATATATTAAATATTTATTTGGATTTACTTATCATATTACTATTATTGATTAATTTGATTTATAACTCATCAATACCATTATTATTACAAATATAATTTAAAATATTTATTAATAATTATCAATTTATTATTACTATTTTAAATTTATTTTATTATCACTATTACTTATTAGTTATTAACATTCTTAATTATTATTATTATCATTATTAATTATTATGATTGTTATTAATATGTTATTGTTATTAATTATCTTGTTTAGATTGATACCATTTTTCCCTCTCTTTCTCTTTCATTTTCTTTTTCCTATATACAGTCTTAGTCTAATAAGCCCATTTCCTTCCTCTCTTTTTCTTTCATTTTCTCTCATTCACTACAGCACGCAGCTCTTTCTCATCTTCCTTTTTCTTTTATTTTTCTTTTGGCTAGGCCCAAGGCTCACAAGACCAGATTACTCCCATCTATTTCCTTCTCCACTTCGTTCCCTGCCAAACCCTGACCCTAGTTCATGCATCGTCACCGCCTCTTCCCCTCCATCACCATATCTCTATCTCTCCCTCTCCCTCTCCCCCACTCTCTTCTGCTGCACAAACCGCGCCACCGCCGGTCACCCTCTCTTCCTTTTTGCACCACCCACGACCACTACCTCCCTCATCGGCGGCCTTGTAGGCTGACGCCACTTGTTGTCCTTCCCCTCATCTTCTTCTTCTTCTCTCTGCACACATTGCCACCATCTCCCCTTCATCTTCTTCGTGCTTCTCTGTCATCGGCAGCAACATTATCCCCTCACAGCCTGTCATCCTCACGCCCCTCACCTTGCACACCATTAACACCCAACCGACAGCCTCATCCTTTTTCTTCTCCTCCCACTGCCTCCTATCTCTCCTCTCCCCCTCGCGTGCACAACACTGGCCCCGACCGTCACCACCACCGGCACCTCCTCCTCCTTCCTCTTGGCTGACAGCCCTCACCTCTTCTTCCTTCTCTCCCCACCACCATGTAGACGATGTCATCATCCTCTCCACAGCGAGATCGCCGTCAATTCCACCAACTCACACCACCCGAGACCTCACTCCCGCCACTTGCAACCCGCCTCCATACCACCGGTCCTCACGCTCGATCGTGAGCCTGACGAGCATCTGCAGTCGATGCAATAACAGCAGGAACACTATAACGGTCATAGTTTTTTTATCACCGAATTAACTTTAATCCAATCCAATTACGCTAATCAATTACATAATCTTTATAATCTCTAACTTCTTCAAAACTTTCGGCAACATTTCCTCTATTATACGGAGCCTGCCGTAATACATCATATATAAAAAAAAATTACAAATCTGGTCTTAACATCGATCATGTATTCATAGACAACATCCCATACATTTTATATCACAATTTCAGTTTGACATTGCCTGCTTACGTAAAAAATCATTCATACTTGCACCAACTTATCAATCTCAGAAAATAATCCACTCAATAAAAAGTATCATCAAAATCGTTCCAAGAATCTTAATTCAAAAAAATTGAATTATACATAACCCTTAACATGTACAATACAGATCCAGCATGGTCCTACACCATAACTAAATTTATACAAACCAAACATGTTAATACAAGGGTTCAATTATATCAACTTTAATGTCCCGTCTAGAGTTTTGGTGATAATCCAGTGTCATGGTCCTGAATTCTTCGGTTGTATCATTGGTTTGCCTTGACCTGAAAGTATCCAAACTAAAGGAGGGTGAGCTCAACAGCTTAGTGAGCAAAATTAATCTTATTTTTAATTGAAACATGATATTAACAACGTATAGCGTACATGAAGCATGAAAGTGAGTGATCATGAACATATATATTAAACTATATAATCAATGTACTTCAGTTGTTAATCAAATAACGTTGATGTGTGTATAGCAACAATTGTCGATGTCTTCATTACAATTTTGTGTTCTGATGTTATCATATCATACACTGGTAACACATTCAACACATAAAATGTACCCACACATGCATATCACATGTACACACGTCACACATACTAGTTCTTTCATAAATATTAATTCTTTATCTTTTTAAAACAACATAACTTATATACATATAATAGCACCGTCTTCGCACTCCACCCGTGCAATACGGGTCCCTTCCTCCAGTAGTATAACGATAATAGTAATACCCCGTCTTTCCTCATCCGCCGTGCAATACGAGTCCCTTCCGCCATAATATATGTAACAACAATGCACACACATATAGCAATAGTTCCGTCAAGAACTTATAATCAAGTAACACATTCAATAGCCACACATACATGTCATATTAGTGGTTCCACGCAAGTATTAAACATAGTGAAGTAAGCAACCATATCACAATTATAACACCATTAAACATAGTTTTCATAACAATAATTTGAAATTATTTCATAATTAACTCGAACTTATTGAAAACTTCACTCACCTTTTTCCGATTTCACTTCTCAACACTGTGAACACGTAGCTTTCGTCTCCACGATCGCAACGGCTTAAGAATCGTCCGAATCCGACTCCGGATGACAAAGATATCATCCGGAAACCAAAACCAATATTTAGGGTCACAATTGTAATCTTTAAGGTTCACAGTGCAATAATTTTATACATCAGGAGTTTAAACAAAATTTTACCTGTTATAAGGGATTTGGGTCGGGTTGGTTCTCTAACAGGTTGGGTTTCAATTGAACCCACAACCCAAAAACCTCTTCTATTTTTTCTTTTCTTCAAAACAGCAGCAGACCCCCCTCACCTGCGCCCTCCTCCGCCCATGACGTCGCCGGCCAACCTGGCCGGCCTCCCCGCCTGCCTGGCGCTCGCCGCCGCCGGCCTGGACCTGACGACTCCGCCGACGTGGCCCCGCCCAACAAAGAGAGGAAAGAAAAAGAAAAAAAGTAAAAGACAGAAAGAGTGAGAGAGAGAAATGAGAGCTGCTGGGGGTTTGTCGCCTCTGCTCCCCTGTTGCCGCCGCTCGTGGTCCTTAGGACTGCCATCGTGCAATCCTGACCAGAGCTTCCCCTCGCCGGCCTCCTTGCCTAGTCGGAGTGAGAAAAGGGGGGAGAGAGCTCATGGGTGTGCGAGAGAAAGTGAAAACAGAGGGGAAGAGAGAGTTTAGAGGTTAATCTTCTAATGCCACACATACCACACAATTTCCCATCCCCTCTCAAAAATCTCCACCTCAAGCTTTCTCCCTGCCACTCACCAACCCACTCACATATTTAATTTGGTAATTAGTTATTCTAATTTGTGCTTACACACAAGTGTACATGTATTTGTACATGTACTACAAGGTATTTAAAATACATCTTTATGGATTCTTGTATGTGTGGGCTTGGGCTCCACTATTTGCTTCATTAATTGACGATGGACTTGGGCTTTACTTAAAAAATAAGATAAATATATGAGAATGATTTGGGCTTTTCATTAATTCCATAGGTTTGTAATTGCTAATACATTTGTGTATCTTTTTGTATGCACACTCTACTATTTGTATACTCCTTTCAATACTGAAGCTTTATATAGTGATAATATTTATCACATAAATTATTGGTTCCAATACCAATTCAAAACGGTGTTATCTTATAATCAAAGATTAAAGTGTTAATTAGGATTTTTAAAAAATCAGGATTTACAAACACACACGAAGACATGACAACAGCGGCAGAGCGAGTTATGAGAGGTTCGTGTATGATGATGACTCGATGACGACTCAGATCGAGGTAGCGAGTCCTGGTCCGGGCTACGAGCACTATGAGTGTTCTATCTCTTTAAACAAATTGTATTCTATTGTAGTAATTTAAATTATTTTCTAATTTATTTATGTAGTGTTAATTAATTAAATAGTTTATCAAATTTTTAGCATATAAAAGTATTTAGAAAACAATAAAGTTTCATGTTTTAATTTATTGTACAAATGGTTTGCCCTGAACTATTCATTTTGTGTCTGCATTAAATTATTTTAAATATTTTAAGTAATAATTATTAACTTCTGAACATTATATTGCTTGAATTAGTAACTTTCCAGCATTATGGAAAATTATCAAAATTCCCACAATTTAATGTTGTGCAATGAATTAAGTATTCCTCAAAAATTATTTAAGATTATTCCTACATGAAATCATGTGAAAATATTTTAGTAAATAATTATTGATTCTAGAATTGAATTGTTAATTGTTTGTTCGCATGGAAAATGCCTATAATAATCATATTAGTGAAAATTTTCAAAAAGAACCCGATTATTAATTCTGAACATTATCATGATTTTACCTGAAAAACTTGACTCATTGTACTGTGTACATGACATTTATATGCTAACAATATTGTTCATGTTACTAAAATCACTGAAAATATTGCCAAACGCTAGCACCATTGTCTGGTTTATATTGTTATATTTTATATTGATATCATGTTACACTATTGACAATTTTACCATTAGTGTTATCATACTATTCCAGCAATTAGGTAACATGAAAATTAATTAGTCTTAGTAATCTAAGTAACAATGACATTAAACAACTTACACCGAGATATGAAAATTGATAAGGGGACAGTTTCTGTATTTTAGTGGACCTAAAATACAGATTGCACAGCCGAAAGACGATTCAAATGCAAGGTTTCTAGAGATGACTGGCATCCCATATTATTATATTGTTATTATTATTGACTACCTAGCGGTAGGACCTGATTCAGCGCCAGGTGATTGAGTCGTGGTTTCGGGTATGTACGAAACCCACCTAAAACACAGAACACGTCTCCATCTATCAATTTCAAATAACATAATACCTCAATTGATATGTGTAGTAGGCATAGTATAAGATGTGGTTTACTGCATGTGATAATTGGAGTTCGCTAACATAATTAACAATAATAAATCTTACATATTGCATTGTAGATTGATGTTGTTCACTTGTTGTATATATAGGCACTGATAAACACTTGACAATAATTTTATCACATATGTTATTGTATTTATAATATAATTAAAATTTACTATTTATTATGATATTATATTTTACTATCCCTCATTTTACACACTCGCTGGAGTTTTCTGACTCCCTGAATTTGCATGTCCAGATCTAGAGGATACTCTTTCCTGTTGATCAGGTGTTTGAAGAAGACTACGTATTTCAAGGAGCATTACATGGCAACAGTAGAAGCTGGATTTTCCTTGTTGATCATCCAGATCTTGTTACTTGTTCTTGCTTTTCTCTTATTCTTGTTGACTACTTAATTCTCTATAATTTGGACTCAATATTGTTCAATTTGATTATTTGTAGTATAATGATGTCTTGTGTGAAAATTATATTGTCATATTGCAGTGATTATACTTATCATAGTTGAATTACATTGCTTGTTTAGGTTACATTGAGGCTTAGCACGTATATGTGGGATATTCATCTTGCGTATATGTGTCGCCGACTCTCGTCACGTGTCGTTTTCACGTATTTTGAGAAGCAGAGCGTGACATTGTGCTTTTTCAAAAGTCCCTTTTTAAATCCATTACCAAACATTTAATTATTAGAAGAAAAAAACATTTATTTGCTTTAAAAGCTCTGAAAGCACTTTTTAGAAGCAACACCAAACACACCTTATGCTATGGTTTGTGATATGCTAAAAATTAACAGTTCGGGTCAACAGCCTTAGTCCTTTCACGTGAAGGAAGGAATATTCTTTCTATAGTTGATTGGTCAATGAAGATTGTTTTATTTTGCCATCAAAAGTGAGAGAAAAATTGGCATATTCCTTCACCATAAGTAATAGGAAGACAAAGAAGGGCATCATAACATCACCTACATCATTATACCAAGAACGGTTGGTAGGAACAAGTTCATTAACAAACAAGCATCAACAGCAAGCATAAATTATATACCTGAAAGCAACAATCAGATAGTAGACTACTTTACTTAAACCTTTCCCACACCAAAAGTTAAGTTTCTCTATACTCTCAAGTTCCCCTGAGTTTCCAAGATACAGAACCACTCCATATAGTCATCTGCTCATAAGCATGCAACCAAGTGATAGTCAATTTTCCTTCTCAAAATTTGATTTTCCTGGTCTCAAAGTGTTGTATACACTAATAAACATGAAACCCAAGGATTGTTACTTTCCCTGTCTTCACAATCTCCCTTAATATCCAATAAAAACACATTGGGTATAAACATAACTACACAACCCAATGACACAAGCACAGTGATTCAACACAGCCAAATTCGTTCCTCCATGCATCAGAAATCTTGCTAATAGAACATTAAAATGAGAGTAGTCCCTTACAAAAAGGAAAAAGAAAAAGAACCCCTGTGTAAGAGTAATTCTACACGCGTCATCATAGCTCTGAAGTATCTTATCAAACACTGGCAACAAGTACGTTACTGGATAGCAATCACAGTCAAGATACAGAACTCCATAAGCCCTAAATTTGAGTCAAATTTACTAATCATGCTGCTGAAATGATAAAAAAAGTGCAAAACTTTGGCAATCAGATTCGACTAAATCCGAGAATCCTCACCTAATTGCTGGTTCAGTGCATATCGCTTGCCATCCGCCATCAAATAACCCCAAAGATGACGAATCCTTAACTCGAAGCTCAAAACCTAGTACTGAGCCCGAGATTCGAGCAGCACGGGCGATTCTATTCACAGCACAATCAGCCGTACCGCATCAGCTCCACTAATTAATGAACATAAACAGCACCGAATTCGATAATCTTCGACGAAATTAGGGTTTTCCAAGGGATTAGGGTTTCGAATTCGAGGGAAATTTCGATGAGAGAGAGAGAGAGCAATTGAGCCGCCAACTGAGAAATTTGGACAAAAGCAATTGGGGGCAAAAAAAACTGGGAGGGGGGTCGGCTGAGGACAGTTTTCAATTGTTCAAGTTTACGAAAATGCCCTCTTCTTGGAGACTATATTACAAGGATACTTTGGATCTTGTGTTGCTTGAAGGGACACGGTCGGTCCGGAAGTCACTTTCGTCGGATAGCTGACTTTTTCCCAAGAAGTCGCTTTCCCGTTGCGGTTTTCTTTATCTTGGGTTCCGGTTACCAGCGGTGACGGTAAGAGGTATTTGACTTCCGGCTTTTTCTTGACAAAGGAGTCGCACGCCAGCATGCTCTCACAAAAGTTTGCTCAGTTATTCATTTTTAAGTTTATTTATGAAAAATTTTGCTATAGCCACTTATTTGTTTTATAATTAGAAAAAAATTTAACTTCATAATTTTTTTCGTTATAGCCTCATTCGCATCAACATAAACTAATTCCTCTCAAACAATACTTCTTTATATATTTTTATTTCCTCTTTTACTATTCACATTACCCTGACGTTGCTCTCTCCTCAACGTTGAGCCCAACGCAAAGTTATTCGCAGATCGACTTTCTATAGATCTCGTTTATTCGTGCTCGCAATTAGTTTTGTTTGTGTTTAGATCTGGAAAGCATTAGGGATAATTCGATGTCAGTGAACAGGAGTCTGCTAATTATGGCAATGTTGATATGATGATTGCTACTCATAATTTCAGTCCTTTGTGAGGACCGACTCAAATTGAACATTTTTGTGAAGAATGCGATCATGATCGCAGTCGTAATAAAGAGGGTAGTGATCATTGTCACAATCCTATAGAAACTCAGAAACATGACATTTTTGGGAGGACTGCGATCATGATCTCAGTCTTCATAAACAATGCATTTTTTTAGGTCTGTGATCCTCACAAAATGATCGCAACCCTATTTCTAAGGACTGCGATCATGATCGCAGTCCTCAAAAATAGGATTGTGATCATTTTGTGAGGATTGCAATCATTGTCACAGTTCTGTATACTGCGATCATTTTGTGAGGATTGCATCATTGTCGCAGTTCTGTATACTGCGATCATTTGTGAGAATTGATATCATAGTCACAGTCCTCAGAAATAGGACATTTTTGAAGTGATCCACTTTTTTAAAGTGATTACTTAGGAGTATTTTCGTCTTTCGCCGTTGATGACTGATGAGTGTTTCAACGTTTGACACGTACACACACATTTTTTACTTAAAAAAAGAGATGACTGAAGCGAATAAAATTATGCGAGTGAATTTTTTATTAGTTACGATTTGACTTAGGTGGCTAAAACGAAATCTCCCATTTACAATATATATCAACTATTATCTCTTATCAGTTTACAACTATACATACAAGATACAAGGAAGTGATAGCTACATTAGATAGCACATTTCAATTGAACCATGAAGTTAGTTCCATGAGCAGTGATCTGCAGACCCATGCCCAAAAAGACAAGGATGGATAAGTCAACATGCAAGCACCACTGTGCGTTTTAGCTTGCAAGTGGATTGCAAGAACCAAATAGTTAATTTCTGAACCTGTCCAATAAACTAAATACTAATGGCAAACTTGAGAATTATCATATAGAAAAGAACAAGAATGCACTAACAGATGTTTACAGAACCCTGGCAAAAGAAATAGGAATGAAGTTATCAGGTACAAGTACATTACAACAATAAATAAGATTCAGATAACACCTCATATAACAGATTTTTCAGAGAATTACGAATTATCCGCATAATACAAAATTGCAAGCATTGGAATTACACATGCTCGTCGAATAGTACAATTTAAGAAACTTCAAAGTTTACTAACTTCTTCCTTCCAAGGTTTCATGTGACTGTTTTAAAAATTACAGACGGTCACATGCTAATAAGATATCAGTAAATGCGTTTAAATCGAAACGATTGAATGCAGCCGCTATGCTGATGATCGAGTTTGAGAACACCAAGCAGCAGAGCTGGCAGTCATTCCCCTAGCATGAATGTGACAGGAATGCCACAGCGATGGAAACTTCAATTGATGCGCACTTGCTCAAAGTAAATGTTGAGTTTAGATCAACTTTCTCTACCAAAAGTATCACTCCATTAGTTGCCTTGTTTGAACATGACCCCTGGCATCAAGACAATTCAGTGGTATCTCTTAATGGCAGTAGAGCTTGATCACCGAATCCGCACCTGCTGTGAATAACCATGGCTGCCTTGGATGGAACTTGCAGTCTAATACTCCTGCATACAGAAGTTTTACAGAAGCTGTCAGAATCTGTTTTACTCTTTTCACTCTCATTTTTCTTTAAAAAAAAATCTCCAATACTAAATATATGACATCAACTTCCCTGGGTTAGTGACATTTAAATTGAAGGACAGATAAGAGCACATTCCGTATCTAGCTCTCCTTCAATTTGGATGGTGTATTTAATACTCTTTCTTTAAAGCATATTTAAGTATGAAATAGTTCACTTGAATCCCATGTTGTGTCAAGTTTTGGACTTGCGTATAGCATTTTCTGTAACAAGGAGAATAGGTCTAGAAAACTAGTTTCTTTTTCTAAAAAAAGGAATTTCTAACAGCTTAATACATAGGAAACTATTTGGACATGGAAAACGTATAAAGGAGTTAAAATTGCACTTTCAGTATCTCCATGAAAGTGGCTTTCAAAATTATTGCTAAAACTTATTTTGATTCCATGTTATTATACTTTTGTAGCATTAGGACAGAAAAAGAGAGGAACTTCTCGAGTCACAATCTTCCCACTGAAGAAAATATCATTTCCATAAATTTCTTGCTACGAAGCGGAATCTTATGGAACTTTATATAACTTCGGTTTAGATAACAAAGGATCCTCGCATATTATTAAAATTTGGCCAGATAAAGACATAGAAACAGTCATGAAATACTTCCTCTGCAGGGCTTAGAGCACACTGTAAATGATAATTAATCCAAAGACTCCATGTTTTTGAAAGTACAACAAGGTTAAGAAAACAGGGAACAAATGAAGTTTTGAACAAGGTTAAAATTAATTGATTGATTGATTAAAGATGATGATAGTTATGAAGTTACCTCTGCCGTTGGAGGTTGTATGACCACGGAGAATCTCCAAAGGAACAATGAGAGGATCCTGGTTAAGATCTGAATACACCATTCCATGAAATACATATGCTGTGCAATCATCAGAACACGAAGCAAAAAGAGGATATGATCGATGGAAGGCAACATTTGTTATGTCCTTTGGGTGAGTCCTGAGGTATTTGAACCAAAACATATGAAATTAGAAAAGAAGTAACATAAACACTTGTTGTTCTTTCTTCTTTTTTTTTTTTCTTTTTTCTTTTTTTGGGTGGGTTTGGGTGGTGGTGGGGGGGTGGGGGGGGGGGGGGGGGGGGGGGATGTAAAAAGTAAAGGCAAAACAAGCTCACACTAGCATTATAACCTATGAAGCAGGGATGATTCAATTGTGAAAACTGTTTCATGTTGGGCACGAGTCAACACTTATTACCATGTCGTTTTATGTGTACTTTCTGAAAACTTTTGTGTCTGTGTCAATGTCGGTATTGACATGTTGGTTACATGCCCATATCGTCATGTCTGTGACTTTGTATCAGTGCTTCTTAGTTTATAATGAAAGAGTTACCCACCACCAGGACAAAACTAAATGGGCTGAAGGAAATCAAAAGGAAATGTGTTTTTCTGCACCATCTTATAGAGGCTCTCATCTGGTCCAAGTTCCTGGGTAAAAGACCCCTCCCCCTCCCATACAAAAAGGTTTTCTTTTTTTTCTTTTTCTTTTCCTTTTTTCTGGCACCAACAAGTCCTTCAATTTAAAAAACCCCATTGTCCCTGGAACTGCTTTGATGGCCAAAAATATAGCTCCATCTTTCCTGCCCTCGGTGTGTACATGAGGTGTGTAGTTAATCATTAATTATAGTTTATTCATCATTCACGAATTTGATCTCATAATAGCCTCACTGAGCTGCAGACCCTATTTGCCTTGACAAAATAAGGACTATTTCACAATCAGGGTCTTATTATTGAGCCTGGAGACGTACTCCCATTTCTAACTAAAACCTCACTACATACAATGTTCAAAATAACGATAACGTAATGATAACGTTTTTCCTTTATGTTAAGATAGGTTATAACGTAACGCATAACGTAGGTTACGCAATTTAATATTTATTAATAAAATAAATATATATACTAAATTTAAGAATTTTAATAAATAAAAAAATAATTTTAAAAATCTAAAAAAATCAAAACAATGTATAATACATGAATATAGCATGCTATTCAATCTACACAAACAAGCATGAATTATAACAACTAACAAGCATGATAATTGAATTATAACAACTAATAAGCATTGATAATTATCAAAAAATTAACAAGCATGATATTTTCTATCTCTGAATTAACCAGCAACATGAATTTAAAAGCATAATTATTAAATTAAAATCCTCCCAATCTCTCCCTGACCACTCCTCTCTGCTCTTTCCCCTTCCCACCTCTCTGCTCTTTTGTTCTCTCTCTGCTCTCTCCCCAACCCCATCTCTCTCTCTCTGCTCTCTCCCGCCCAATCTCTCT